>VWZW01004014.1:376725-392571 GCA_013397115.1 Edolisoma coerulescens | reverse complement strand
GGGCGGGGAAGGGGCGGGCGTGGGCTGGGGTGCGGCTTAGATACTGCAGAGGGGAAGGATGAGGTGATGGAGTAAAGCGGGATGCTCCTTGTTAGCTGCTAAAGTACCAGCAGGTGGCAAAAAGGCTTTAAGGCTGAAACAAGCAGCTGAAGGATGCGTTGTCTTTTGTGTGAGCCCCGGTGTAAGTCCTTGTGCCGTGGTTTGCTGCTGTGGTTGCTCCGTGTGGAATAAGCCGGGAGGTGGCTCAGACTTTGTTGCCAGAATGGCTCTGTGGTAACCAATTCATTCTCAGCCTCCCTTCTCCTTCTTCCCCCTCCTCCGCCCCCCAGGGAATGTTCCCGCGGGGGTCATGAATCCCTCTGCATTTATGCAAATTCACATGGCAGTATTTAGACGTTGCACGGAAAAAGTAATCGGTAAGGAAAGGATTTTCTGTTGGACGTTTGGCTTTGTGCAATCGGTTCTTATTTCCTGTAGTAGTTTGGAGAATTCCCCAAATTTATGTTTCTCCAAATGAAGTTTCCCCATGAATGACAAAAAGCTTGGTGGTGTTTCTGTTGAGTTCTAGGTAATTGCATGATGTAATTTAGTGTTATTCGGAATAGCACACAGCTGATGAGTTCAGAAAACACTGAAAGAAATATTTTACTGAATGTCCCTCACTGAATTACATATGTCGTGTATATTAGCTTTTTTAACAATGAGAAGAAGTAGCTGTTCTTCTATAATCATAAGTGTTGTCTAGCCTGATAAATTATGATGGTCCAGAGTCATGTGTTAGTGGCTAATTTTCTACAATATTGAAATTATTGTCATTATAGTTTTTCAATAGATGATCACATCCGATTTTAACAGAACGGTAGTATTTTTCTAATTATTCCTTTCTAGCTGATACCCTGTTGTCTGATGTTCCCTTTCCTGTTTTTCTCCCCCTCTGATCTTTTAGGGTCCAAAACCACAAAAAAAGGTAGGTAGCCAGAAACACACTGTAGTTCACCGTTGTGTTTATTTTTTTATCTGATTTTTTTCCTGAGGCAGCTGGTAAGGGTTAATTGAATTTGAAGGAGGAAGAGGCGTCTCCAGGACGCCGAGCTTTTGTGCCTTTTGCAAGGAGGCCAAGTGTTCCTGCAGCACTGCTGGAGAGAGCGTGGCCAGTGCAACCACTGCTTGTTTGGCTTGGCAGCGGGTGTCCAGGCAGAGGGGCAGTGTCCTGGCCCTGTCCAGCCGTGGGGTGGCAGCAGGACCAGGGCAGTGACTGTCCCCCTGTGCTGGGCACTGGTGGGGCCACACCTTGAGTCCTGTGTCCATTTCTGGGCCCCTCACTGCAAGATGGACATTGAGGGGCTGGAGTGTGTCCAGAGAAGGGAATGGAGCTGGGGAAGGGGCTCAAGCACCATGAGCAGCTGGTGGGGTTTAGCCTGGAGAAGAGGAGGCTCAGGGGGGACCTTCTGGCTCTGCACAACTCCCTGACAGGAGGGGGCAGCCCGGGTGGGTCAGGCTCTGCTCCCAGGGAACAAGGGACAGGATGAGAGGGAACGGCCTCAAGCTGTGCCAAGGGAGGCTCAGGCTGGATATCAGGAGGAATTTCATCATGAAAGGTTTGTCAAGCACTGGAAGGGACTGCCCAGGGAGGTTTGGAGTCCCCATCCCTGGAGGTGTCCAAGGAAGGACTGGATGTGGCACTCAGTGCTCTGGGCTGGGTGACAAGGTGGGCATCGGGCACAGCTTGGGCTCGATGATCTCAGAGGCCTTTTCCAACCTGAATGATTCTGGGATTCTGTTATTTGAGCCATAGGCTGGACACAGAATAGGGGGGGATGAAGGGAAAACAGGCAGAAGTCCATAGGAAACTGGGTTGCATAAATTTATCCCATGTATTATTCTAAATTCAGTGATAATGAATTTATCTACCCCTCCCCAGCTCTGTGCATCTCACTCTTCTCAGTGCTCTGTTAAGTCATAGGAATGTGAAAAGAAGTTGACTAAAACGTGACTGGAAGTAATTGAAACAAGCAGATTTTCCATTTTCAGTTTAATCATTTATTTATTTATCAAAGTGAAAAGAACAAATTCTTGCCTGAAATCCTCATGGGTACAAGTGTAGGTTGTACTGACTATTTAGGGATAATTTTGCAAATGATTGCTTTGGTAACAAATGTGATAAGGTGCACTCAGACTCTGGTGACACTTAATTGTCACCATTATGGTTGTCCCAGCTTCATGGTAATCTCTGTACTCAAAGTTGCATTTAGGTATATATTCATTGCCATGCCAAGTAGTGTGAAGTGAACAAGTAGTTATTTGTATCTGAGTATATGATAATCAGAATCAAAGTGTGAAATAAGAGTATTTGTAACACACTTGGTGTGTGAAGAAGGACCGGTGGTCAGATAATTTCTGAGAACCCCAGATTTAAAATACAGTTATTCTAGGATTAGGCTGGAGGTGGACAGTGAACTGTCTGGAGTTGCAGTGAGGATTTTATAACAGAAAAGAGAACTCTTTGCTATTTTGTCTTGTGAATTAGATGCTTCTAAATGCCAGGCTTGTCCCAAAATACATTTTCCGATATTTCCTAAAATGTTTGACGTTGTAGCATCTACTTTCTTAGCAGATCTGCCTCTTACTCAATTTCTACACTAAACCAAAAGATTTTAATACTCTCCTGTTGTGGCTGTGTTTGAGAATGTCTGGCATAGAATAAAATATTGATTGTAAGAGCTTGTCATACAAATGAGAAGAAAATTTAGTCCAGAATGTACATTACTATTCTGGGGGCTTCACTGGCTGTGTAGGGAGTCTAAAATCTTAATTCAGGGATCACATGAGAAGGGCAAAGTTACAGAGTTATGGAACTGCCAAACTGTATTAAAATAATACTGACATTTGTTTTCTTCTCCCTTATTGCAAACATGAAGTCCAATGGCAAAACTAAAGATGAAAAACCGAGGAAAGGAAGGGAAGGGAAGCAGAAAGACAAAGGTACTGTGCACTTCATTTAGAGGGAATATGATGAAAAAATAATTTATTTTAAATAAATGGACATAAAGTAACATCTTGAAGTAGATGTGAATTGCTATCTCTGTTTCACAAATACAAATGATTCCTCCCTCTTTTCTGGTGTGGGCCAAATTCCCTGTTCTTTGGTGCTGCATCTCACTTCCCTGCCAGAGCAATACTCTCTTCTCTAGTTATTCCTACTGCAGTTAGGAAGTTGAGAAGAATTAACTTGCCATTAATCCATCCAGGTGGGGGCTTGGGCATGCTGTGACTGCCAGTAAGTGACTGCTGATCACTGGTAAGCTTTTGTGTGGCAGTGGCAGCTCAGGTGAGCACAGGCAGATTTGGGAATGCTGCTGCTCTTGCCTCAGTGCAACACACACGTTTGATATGATTTACTTGTAGGTGATGACATCAAGTCACTGTTTGGGAACATCT
Organism: Edolisoma coerulescens; assembly: GCA_013397115.1. Lineage (NCBI taxonomy): Eukaryota > Metazoa > Chordata > Aves > Passeriformes > Campephagidae > Edolisoma > Edolisoma coerulescens. Next base: position 389,133 of record VWZW01004014.1, on the reverse strand, counting down.
GGATTGAGGCACAGGCTGTGCCATCTTGGACTGAAGGCTTAGAGGTTGAATCAGTTTTAGTTTTCACATCCTCTCTAATTTTCTAGTCCCTATGGCAGCAAAGAGAAGCCGGGACTGTGAAGTAGCAGATCCTGAAGAGGATTTCAATGAACAAACAGCTGTAAAATGTAAATTGTAGGAAACCAGTGGTTGTAGGAAAGGAGAAGAGGAACTTGGGATTAAAGCACTGAGTTTCACCCAAGACTTTGGATTGAGAATCTGTGTCCATTGAAGCTGTAGATGGAGAGAGCACTCCTGCTGCTGCACTCGCTGGTCCTTGTCTCCACTTTCATCCTCACAGACTGATAGGGGTAGTGCCATAGACAGTGTGTTTTAGTACTATTCAAATTAATTCGAATCAATCTTCATGTGGGAGATTTCTGTGCAGTGAAAGATAAACATTGATGTTGCTCACTTTACGGTGATTTTGTCATTACAGCTAAGAACCAGATCATTTTTTAGATTTTATTTAGGAGAGCATAGTTATGCCCTTGATCTCTTTCCTAATCCTTGGCAGAAGCCCAATTACAAGATGAACAAGAAGAAGCAGAAAGGCTTGAAAAGGAGAGAGTTGAACAAGAGCACATGAAAAAGCTTGAGGCAAAGGTTAGTTTTTTACTCAAGGAAAAAATCTAATCCTATTTCTAAACTTGGGACAAGGCCTGTAAAACATCAGTCATTTAGTGGGAGAATAGGAATGAATTTCCTTATGTACTTATCATTGGGAACAATATTGAAGAAATTTTCCAGTTTTTATAAGTTTAAATACATTAACTTTTGTGATATGTGATTCTTCACTTTGATTAAATGCCTTTCTTTTTTTTTTCCCCTGTGCTTTCAATTAAATGTATTTTTTGTGTTCCCCATGAGGATATTTGGTACAAATTCCTTGATTGGTTACCTGTTGGGGCAGATACAGTGATTTGTGTTTGTACATAAATGTGTGTGTATTAGCCTATGTGTATTTATTTTTCTGAAAAGACTGGCATTCAGAACAAAAACTGATTGGGAATAGATAAATATTCTTGTGTTTAAAAAGGAAAAAAAGACATTTACAACAAACTAATTTTTTTTTTTTTAAAGAGTCACTCTTGTCTACTCCTCTTGTACTTCACAGAATATTTTTTTCCTCCTAGGGAGAAGATGAACTTAAAATAATAGAAATTAAAAGGGAAAAAATAACCTTGCACACTTTTTCCAAATTATGCTTACATTTTTTAGCAGCTCCCATTAGAGCTGGCTCCAGGATGCTGATATGGAAACTGTTCAAGTGAGAGATCACAATCATATCTCACATTATGTTTATCATATGGCTCAGCAGCTAATGTGATGACAATAACATATTGCAAACTACTGCAGTCTTCTCAATTGGATGTTTCATTAAAAAAAGCAAGTTTTCAGTGTTTGGATTTGTTTAAATTATAACTCACTCAAATATCCCAAATTTGTTTCTTCTATATAAAATAATTGTAAGAAAGAAGCCAAAATATTTAATTGCTCTGTTTGATTTTTTTTTTTTAACAGTATCAAGGAGCGAGGGAGTCTGAACTAATTCACTGAAACAGAAGTTTCTTTCTGCACAGCAGTGGAAAATAGAGTACAGAGAACAAGACAAGGTAGGCTTTCTTGCCAAAATATGCCCAGAGGTTTGGCAAGGAAGAGACTTTAGGAGTTTCCAGTTCTTGAATGTAGGTGTGTGCTATGACAGCATTTCATATTCCATCTCAAAGCAGTGACAGGCCATGCTCACTTTCTTATCTTCTTTGGAGCACACAGAACAGAAATGTAGGCAAAGAGGAGCCTGTTTGGTGATCAAAGTATCAATGCCCCACACCTTACCCCAAGAGTCACGAGGAATTGTCATTTCAGGTGTTCTGGTATCTGTTTTTCTTCTTCTATTTCTTTAATTCTTTCTGCTTTTAACCATTTGGCTAAAAAAAAGTTCTGCCAAGGCTTAAAAAGAAATTCTGTAGAACAGTTGTTCCAGTGGTTCCTGGATATCACAGGTCATCATTCAGAGAGAGAGGTTTGCCAGATTTTTGAAGGACATGGCACAAACGCAGGTCAGGGCTGGAAGGAGATGAATATGCAGCTAAAAGTTGATGTCTCCAGTTTAGGGTGACATCCATGGTGGTTGAATCATCACCCAATGGTATTATGTACCTGTCAAGTTAGATTTTAAGTGGTAAGTGTGGAAATACAGTAGTAGATTTCACTCTTGTGAATCTTGCAGACACATCAGTCAGTAACAGTCTGATCATGAGATTTGGTCAGGTAAGGAACCAATGGTTTAATATCCTACAGGCTTGTGGACACAAGGATTTTCTCTTTGTCTTGTGTATTGCTTAATCCTTATAAAGCCTCTGCCGAACAACTTCAGAATCATAGGATAAATCATGTTAGAGAGGACTTCTGAGCTTCCTGTAGTTCAGCCTCCTGCACCAAGCAGGCCAAAGCCTGAAGTTAAATCAAGGTGCTCAGTTGGGTTTTGAAATATTTAAAAGTTGGAGGTGCCACAGTTTTACCACTCTCACTATAACAATTTTTCTCTAAATGCCTAAAGTGGCTACCTAGAAACAGAGACTGCCAGGAGTAAGGGAATAAAGGTAGGTATTTATTTGAAAGGCCTTCAAAGGTACCCCCTGGGGAGCCAAAGGCTTCATCCAAAAAGGACCCCAAGAGGGACGATGAGTCACGAGTTCTTCACACTCTTATAGGTTTGGTTCATTTGCATATCAGCATAAATTCACCAATTAAAACTTTAGCTAATGATGTAATTTCTACAATTTCTCCACCTCTCTAGAGGCCCTAGTTTACACCTTCTGGGGCTCTGTCCTTGAATAACAAGCTCGGAGAGGCTTTGTTATGTCTAACCCGCATAAGAGAACAGCAGCTCACAGGCCACACAAAACTTCAGAGTTACACACTAGGCAGTACAGGATTTGAAAATATAAAAGGTAAAACCTAAGGCATCATTGGCATTTCCCTGTTGCACCTCGTGATCACTGCCAGCTGCTGTTTATGGATGTTTTTGACAAAACAGCACTCTTGATTTTAAAATAAGTCTGATAAAACACTGGTAGATTATGGGAAATACCAGAGTTTCCATTAGTCTGTTGTTAAGATTATTTAGGGCAAAAGAAATATATGATACCAAATGCTGAGTTTCCACATCTATTTCTGAACAATTCTAGTTTAGGTTAAGAGATACATTTAAAACTTATAATGGAATTTATCCTTTTTCTCAAAAAAAATGCTGCTACTTCTAAGGATGTGATGATAAAAGTGAAGCTCTCTTTTAAGTGCAAAGATGTGAAAAAAAGAAATCGGATGTCTTATTACTGAAAATTGATCAGTCTTTTATGCAGGAGTTTGTTTGCACTCAGCACATCCCTATTGTTGCTTTGTTTGAAGTCAGTGGGAATGCTGATGGAAGTGGTTGGGAATTCAATCCTGTAAGTGCTTTTGCTTTGAAAGATCCATTTTCCTTTGTAATGCAATCTTCAGTAACAGGGGATTATTAATCTTCACAGCAAACAGGAGGGCAATGTTTCCTTAATATCCTATTATATGGATGAAAAAAATTCCATTATGGGTGATAAATTGATCCCATGAGCCAATGTTAGGCTTATGTTTGGCATTAAGTGGGTTTAGTCTGCCACTGATTTTTTCTTTCCACCACTTATAGGAATGACCAAGAATTGATTTGAAAAGAGAATTATTTAAAAAAAAACCCTGATTTAGGATTTCACATTCCTACCAGAGGTTTCTGCAACAGGAGAATTGATGCTGGTAAGGGAGAGGATATCTCCTTCAGAGGCAGAGAAAGGAGGAGTAAACATGTTGCAGTAGAGGCTCTTAATCAACTTTATTGCCAGTGTAGGAATTTTTCGTTTTCTTGGCAGAATCTGATCTGAGACCCACCTGCCTCTTCCACCTGCACCTTCCTCATTTCTGTTCTCAGTCATTTTATTCTTCCAGCCCCCCCCTTGTGGCAGGTACTGAATTCATTGCTTTTGTGGAGCAGAGCAGAACTCACTGAAAAATAAGTAGAAACAGCAAGTGTGAGGTGGGCAGAAGCATCTTAACACATTAATATCGAAGTAAACCTTTTTTTCCTGGCATGGGAATAATAAACCACCTGGTGTTAGAATCCTGTTTAGATGCAGGTGTGAATTTGTCACTATAATATATTTGTCTTTCTGAATCCTCCTTTTTCTTGTAATAGCAGTGTGCTGCACACCTGTACCCACTTTTCTCTGTACTCTTCTGTAGTGGGAGCATTACCTCAGCTGTGATGGGAGTCCTGACCCCACTGTGCCTCAGGAAATGAACACTTTCATGAGCTTGTGGCGTGAAGACCAAGATGAGGACGTTCAGCTTGTGATGGAGAAGGGGGAAGTGGTGCTAGATGTAAGTGTTAAAATGGTGTATTTCAGTTTAAGATTAACATATCTTTAACAGCCCTCTCTAACTCTATTTTCCCTTTTCTTATGGCCAAATGACTGAAAGCCTGTAACCTTCAGCACCTAGAAGTTTTTCTTCAATTTTTATATTTAATTACAGATTTATTGTTAACCCTAAAGAAGATGTGTATTGACCTTAAAAATGCATTTAAGGGATTTGTGTGCTGTGTTTCTACACTGAGGTCTAGCATTCCAACACCTATATTCCCTTCCACTTGAAACCAGAGCATACAAGCTCATGTCAGATATAAATGCTTTGGTGGACAACAGCCTCATTTTTAACACTGGAGCCAGTAAAATGTCATGTAAGAGCAGAAGTTCCCAGAACTCATTTTTACCAACAGGAGTCACCAGCCATTGATAGCTTGTGGAGCAATTTTAAGCAATCTATGCCTCCTCTGTAAATTTAGGATTTTAGTTTCATTTATGCTGACTTTATGGTGTTTTTCAGAAAGTTAAATGGGGTCTTGTAGAAACTGGAGGGGAGGGGGAAGTTGCATGTGTAATACAAGTTTCATTGGGCTGGTTTGGTTCCGAGATAGATTTCCTATCTACAAAAAAAAGTTATTTTTGTGACTAAGATCTGTTTAGGTACAAAGGAAGTAGGTTTGCCTCATTTTTTTATGACAGAACACACATTTTGTTAAAGATGGTGTCAAAGCAGATACTTTTCCCATATAAATGTCTTCTAGTTGATCGAGAAGTTGGAGTTTCTTTTATTGGAGGCATCACCAAATGAGATCACAGAAGAACAACGAGTCCAGTACCAGGAATTTATTCTGCAGTTGCAGGATCTGCTTCGTCAGAAGTACAATGATGCTACACAGAACCTGCTCAAAGTGAGTAAGATTTACTGCTTCAAAGTTGTGATAATGTGCACATAAGTTTAACTCCAAGTGTCTTTTAATGATGGTTGGCTTTGTTTGGCCTTAAACTGTCACAGAGATGAGTCTGTGAGTTTCCAAATCATGTTTATAGCACACGCCAGACTTGTAATTATTCAAAACTTTTGAAAATCTGAACTTTATAGTGGAAAATCTCATCATGAAGTCAGCCAAGATTAAATTACTGGGAAATTTTGTGAGATTTGGAGATGGAGATGATGAAAGGAAGAGGTGCTGTATGAAATTTGTTGACTGTACCAAAAAAATGTAGATGTGAAAAGCAGCTCATAAGGTTGCCTTGTACACATGTTTTTACTACAAGTTCATGTGATTAAAATATTTTTTAAACTAAGATCTTGGGAAGAGTGAAGAGCACTCAAACAAGAAAATGCAAATGTGCTGGAGAGTCAGTTTTTTGAGCTGCATGTGTAGGTAGTGACCTTGCTATTTCAAGAATATTAATCATATATATAAGTATGTTTAACAAAGGAATATTAGTGAAACAGTGAACCAGTTGTATGTGCACAGTCAAAACCCCCTGCAAAATAAGAAATGTTGAATTCTTGTTTAGGATTTTGAATTTAGGATGAAACTCCCAATATAATTATCATTTCACAAGTTTGATGTTGCCTAAATGATAAAATAACCTGTGCAGTGACTCTGGGGTAGGAGTCCATTATTGCTCAGTAAATCCTTTTTTTGTTTGTTTTTTATAATTTATCCTGAAAATTAGGATAATAATGGAAGAACCCCTATTTGGCAGTACTTGGCTCGCAATTTATGAAGTCAGAGGAAGCAAAGGAATGTAGTTCAAATTTGAAGAAACAGATTTGAATTTATAACTATTGTGCTTTAGTACATAAATACAGCACAGCTGGGCTTGGTCTGGTGTATTTTCATTCTTACATGTATTTTTAAATTTATTTATTCAAGTAAATGTAGGTAAATTAAAGTGAAATAAATAACACACGATTTAATTAGCTTTTTTCTTTATAGAAGCTAGTATGCATGAAGACTCTGAAACTGGGAATATGCACACAGTCATAAAAGATAAAAATACTACTTTCTGTATTTGGGTCAATCTGAAGAAGAAACCAAGGTACAGCACACTGAAATTATGAATTTGAAATAAGCCCTGGCTTTGTTGAGTAAACACCAAGAATCAATTTCTCATCATCTTTTTTGTTGAACAGCATCCGTTCTGCAGACTCTCAGTGCTGGCTGTTGCTAAGCAGTGGTTTAGAGATATATAAATTTCTTTCTTAAAATGCAACAGCAGAACCCTGTCACTGCCAGAACAAATTTGGAAGAAAAACAATAAAGCTCAATGCAGAGAATTGAAATTCCTCTGGAAGCAGTGTTTCTTGCTGATGCATTTAATATTTTCTAAGTTGTTCCAGTTGCTTGTAAAGCAGTGAATGATACTTGCTGTTCAGTTAGAGAAAACATTGTAGAGCCTGGGATGCAAATCAATTCTGAATCTTAAGTTTTGTGTTTTTATTAGATAACCATTTAAATGGTGCATTTTCAAAATGAGATTTTTGAGCAGACTTCCTGCTCCCACTCCACAAATATAAGGAATAAGTTATTAAAAGGACTTTGACTTGTTGCTGTGAGTTTTGGTAAGATAAGAGTAGAAGGGTGGTGGGTGCTGAGTAACATCAGACTGACCTGCAAGAAGAGCCCATATGGGTTAAATGTTAAAGCCTTTTGGCCAGCAGAGAGATGCACTTAAAATATTCAACCAACAATTAAAAACTAAGTGTCGCTTTACTAGAAGATTTTTAGAACTTGTGACCAGCTTATCTTATCCAAAAATAAATACTATTTGAATTATTTGGAAGGGTGCTGAGAGTGATGGAACACAGACAGCTGTGAAGGGATTTTCCCATTAAATTAGTCAGTTTTACCAGGAATGTAGTTTCTAGAAGAGCTGACATCTGATTCTGCCTCATTGTCATCCTGTCAAGACCTATTTTTGAAGCTTCTGATCCCCTTGATACAGTTGTGGCTTTGCTGGAGGGTCTTACAGACAGCTGCCAGCACAAGCACCCTGACATCCCACAGCATTTCTCAAACCGTGCAACAAATCCCAAAAGAGATTTGAACATTTGTGAGGAAACACCAAATGAAGTGCTGCCAGTCTTACCAGGGCCTGTTGTTGTTGTTGTTGTCACTGTCCTTCCCAGGTTCAAAACCTACATGTTCCAGGAGGCAGGGCATGGCTTTGACCTGCCCAAATCCCTGGCCCTGAGAAGCGTCGGCGTTCGCATGCTGCACACCCGCTACGACCACGTGTCTCCCCTGTGGCTGCAGTGCCAAGGGCTGCCGAGGCAGGAGGCCTCAGACAGTGAGGAGTCAGCTGAGCATCCAGAAGACAACGGGAAAGAACCAGGAGAAGAGGAGGAGAAAGGCAGGGAAGAACCAGAAGAACCCAGCATGCCTCCTGCAGAAGAAACGTCTTCTGCGGAGAGAAAGGTAGGTAGAAAAACCTCCTCAAAGGATTTCCTACACTGCTCTTGTTAACTCCAGGCTCAGTCACAGTGTCCTGTGCAGGACAGCCAAATCCTTAAATGTTTTATAGGAAAAGGCAACTTGTGTCAACAGTGTCAGAGATCTTCTCAAGGGAATGGAAGGATGGAAAGTAGAAAGGGAGGTTTGGACAGGGTGTGCAGTTGGCATTTGGTTGGTGATTTAAGAGTAGGAGCAAGCATGAAGTGCTGTTGCAAGATATTTCTATAAATCTCTGGCGTATGTACAGATGAGTGGATTCTGCTTCTGTGAAACTGACAGCCTCACAAAATCCCTGCAGGAATCCAATTTTAGGAAAACTTGCAGCATGCAGAGTAGGATTCAGAGTTCAGCAGGTTTTGGCTGTGCAGGTACATGGCTGCTCCATGTCTATGGGCTGACCCTTTGCTGTTAGAGAGCTTTTCAAACACTGTTTCTGGCTGCCTGGCCTCTTCCTTAACTCTCTTCCATGGAATATGTTGGCTTTAGGTGGTATGGAGGTTGCTTGGTTTTGTGTTGTCCATACTGGGTTTGGGGTTTTCACTTTCAGTATCACCTGTGACTTTCAGATAAATTACCTGTGTTCTCTACCTAAAATTGCTGCAGAAATAACTGACAAAACATCATGTTTTAGGCCTTCTTAGAATGTTTGGAGCAATTTCCCAGATTTCACAGGATGTTCTGAGTGGGAAGAGATCCGCAAGGATCCTCGAGTCCAACTCTTAAGTGAATAAATTCTGGGATCCATACTGGGATTGAACAGGGATCAAACCCCTGTTCATGATCTTGGCTTTTCTCCTTTTCAGTCCCCAACACCTTTGTAATGAATCAGTGCTTGAAATCCCAGTTCTCTTGGTTCCTTTTTTCTTTTTTTTGTATGACAAATCTTATCTTTTGGCACTTTTCACCTGCATTTCTCAGACTTTCTTTAAGCTCCTTCATTTTATTCCCTCTCTTTTTCTTTCCCAGGTCTTGTGCTCTTTCTCTCAATCCATTTTGTGAGTTTTCCCTCTGAAGGCTCCACTTCTCTCAGCTTGTGTCCTCTCACCTCCTGTCCTGTTTGAGGAGATAGAGGAGATAGATGTGTGTTCTTCCCACGTGCTGGCAGGCACAGTCAGGGCACAGAAAGGGCTGTGCCTCCAGAGGAGTCTGCTATGGCATGGATGAATCCCTGTCTGGGTTGGAATTTGTCTGGAAATCCAGGGTAATGTTTCTCAGCATCCTCCTGTCTGGCTGTGCCTTGAGTTCCCCCACATCCCTGTGTGTAAATACAGTGTGAGAAAGGGAATAAATATCATGGGCCAGGCACAGGCCAAAGCTGCAGGTGGGGTTCTGGCACGGTTTCAGTATTGGTTTGGATTCAGCTTCAACTTGCATTTCTTTGTGCCACTCTGCTGGCTGTAAAATCAGCAAAACCACAACTTTTGAGTGCACACTGCTGAAAAGGTGTTGGGTGCTTGTTTGGTACTCAGGGAGCTCAAGATGGAATTTGCTGTGGAAATGAAGTAACTACTTTTTCTCTATTTATATATCCAGTTCCAAATCAGAGAGTACCTTTAATTAAAATACTTTTGCTAGCTAGGTAGAAATTATTTCTCTTAAAACCTTGACCCTGTAGCAAGATTGGTACAAATGTTTCTGTATCCCTTCTCCTTGGGCCTCCTTTTAGGAGGTGATAGCACCTCCTTTATTGTGTTTGTCTCTGACTAATGGAAAAATGTCTTGCTTTTTATCTCGGAGAGTGCTGCCTCATTGAAAGAAAACAGCAGTGACACAGATGATAAAAAAGAGACAGAGGCAGAAACCAAAAAGAATTCAGGTATTTTGGACAAGCCATCCCAAGGTATTTGGTTATTTTTGATGTGCAGCACTACAAAAGTACTTATGTTAAGTATTTTATATGTTAAAAGTTCTTCTGGGGGGGGAGGGGGGGGGAGGGGGGGAAGCCCTGGCACAGGCTGCCCAGTGAAGCTGTGGCTGCCCCATCCCTGGAAGTGTTCCAGGCCAGGCTGGATGGGGCTTGGAGCAACCTGGGATAGTGGCAGGTGTCCAGGGGGCTGGAACTGGACTTTTATAAGGTCCCTTCCAGCCCAGGCCATTCTGTGATCTATGGAAACACTGCAATATCTCCATGTGAATGGAGCAAAGTTTATAAATATAGGGATGTTTTGATAACACTTGAATTTTGTTGATATTTCTATTAATGATTGTTAAATGTGGGGAGATACCAGGACAGATAGGAAAATGGAATTTGTCCCCACACATATTTTTATTTATTTATTGTTTATACTTATGTGTATGTTTATCGTGTTTATATAGACCTGTGTGTCATTATGCATATGTTTATGGGCGAGACACACAATCTTTATGAATCTGCCAGGCTCTGGGGAGATTTACTTCCTCAGAAAATGATGATTCAAATGCATACCATGGTAGGCATGGTAGGAGTAGTGTGGGGTGTTACTGAGTATTACCTTTCTGGGTGCTTAAAGTGAGATACCTGCTCTTAGACCTTGTTAAAAGAGGGCCTAATTCTAGGAAATAAAACTGTTTGTGTGTCCCACATGAGTTACAAATTTCTCCAGTGGTGTGGTGTTGTCCTTTGGTTCAATAGGAGTGAGTTTTCTTGTAGTACTGACTTAAATAAAACAACTGCAAACTATTGGCACAATTTAGCTCCCCTTTACAGCCTTTTAGAGTTGTCATTTTTTGATGTGGTCTCATTGTCTCAAAGCAAATTTCATAACAATCACAGTAGCTGTTTTTACAGCACTGAACACTTTTTTCTTGATTCCTGTCAACAGTAAATTCTCTCCTCCTGTACCATCCCCTGTGATGTTTTATGTGGGCTGATTTGGTTTTTAAAGAAAATATTTATGGCCATTTTTGTCCACAGCGTTTCTGCCTTTTACTAACATTTTTAAATTAATTAAACCAATTAATTAATTCATACTTTTATGTGATAAATACATAAGTATGCATAGAAAAAAATAATTATCTTTGTTATCTGAAACTTGTGTTTCATGTTAAATCCCTCTTGCTCCTCATAATTTGCATATGTCTTTCACCTTAAGCCCATGACCTTTTGGTGCCTTATTTTTATTTATTTTTATGTATCTTTTTATTTGCCTTATTTCTTTTCATATCAATACAATCTTGCTAAACCTGTCCAGAATCTACTGTATTATTGTGCTTGTGAAATTCTTCTGTAGGTAATGATGGGACTCATTTTGTCAAGAAAACCTTTTTGCTATAGAAAGCGTTTGGAAGTGGCTACAAATCCAGGAGCTCAGCACCACACCAAGAAGTGCTTTTCGTGTCCCAGCTCTCTGCCTTTCCCCACGTGTCAGGGATTACTGGGGAGCACCAGCAGATGGGGCTGAAAGGCTGCAGAGTGGGAGGCCCTGCCCGCACAGAGGGAAAATCAAGAGGGGTGGGAGAGGGGGGTGAGGCCGAGCACCGAGTGAGCTCCTGCTGTCCGGTGACTCCTTCAGAGGCGGGCGCGGCGCTGCAGCAGGAGGCGAGAGGCAGAGCAGAGGCGCCGCAGGCCGTGGCTGTGTGGCTGAGGCTGTGTGGCTGAGGCTGTGGCTGAGGCTGTGGCTGTGTGGCTGAGGCTGTGGCTGTGTGGCTGAGGCTGTGGCTGTGTGGCTGTGGCCGTGGCCGTGGCCGTGCAGCGGCTGCTGCCCGCGGGGGGTGCCACCGCAGCGCTGCGCTGCAGCTGCCGCCTCAGGCCTGGAGCGCGGTGGCGGTGCGTGAGGAGAGGGAGCGGCCCCGATGGCCCCGCACGCCGGGAGCTGCTCCTGGGGCTTGGCACTGCTGGCACGGGCACCGGGCACGACTGCCTGAGCAGCAGCCGAACGAGGCAGGGCTTGCAAAGCATCAGCTTTTCACACGTGAAAGGTAAAAGCTGGTTCAGCTCCAGGCTGTTCAGGGTGGCTGGGGACTGCAGGCGCTGTGTTCTGGCTGCCTCTGCAGTGCTGACCCCCCCCACAGCTTCCTCTGTGAGGCTGGAAACCTTTAGCAAGCNCTCTGTGAGGCTGGAAACCTTTAACAAGCAAAATTCCAGCCAAACTCAGCAAGCAGGGCTGTGGGCAGGGCACGGGGGATGAGATCCCCATTCCCAGCCACCTGTGGCCCCTCCTTCCCTCTGCCACTCTGGCCAGAGTGGAATTACAGCTGCTTCTGCCTCCCAGGTGCCCCTGGGTTTGTGAGGCTGTGGCTCTGTGAAACAGTGGCTGTGCCCAGGGTGTGGCACTGCCCTGAGGGTGCCTGCAGCAGCACAGGGAGGGCTCCCAGGCCTCGTGGTAGCTGCTCTTCTACTGCCTTCAAAGCTGCAGGTGGAAATGGGCAATATTAACAAACCATTTTAAATGGTGTATTAAACTTTGCAGTGGTCAGATGAACTCAAAGAAAAAACCTGCATTTTCTGATAAATCCCTTATCTGTCCTTTCTTGCCAAAGCTGCTGGATGTTGGATTGGAGGTGTATCCATATTCCCCAGGAGAAGC
>VWZW01004014.1:341159-376084 GCA_013397115.1 Edolisoma coerulescens | reverse complement strand
GAAGAGGAGGAGGTGCTTTCCCACATCACAGGAAAATGGATGAGTCCTTTTGCCCTCAGAGAAGCTTTGAAAAGAGCTGGAGTGAACATTTTCCCAGCAGAGTACTCTCACAAGTATGTCCCTGTGCCCAGGAAGGTGAGTGCCAGAGAGTTGCCTGTTGTTTTTGTCCCTGTTTTTCACTCAGGTCACCCTTTCCTGCACTGGGACCTGCTGTGCTGCCAGCTGAGCCAGGGGACTGAGTAAAGCAGGCTCTTGCATTGCTGTAACACAGGGAAATAGAGTGAGATCTACCGTGTCTGGTTTGTCCTTCTGCTCTGCAGGCTGCCCTGGCAGAAGTGAAGGCCTATGAACAGATGGCTCTGCTTGCAGCTGCTGCTGCTTTTGCTCACAGCAAGTGGAATGGAGGAGCAGGGCCAGAGCGAGTCGTGTTCAAGGTCTGTGGAGTCCGACCAGCGCTGACCNTCTGCTCTGCAGGCTGCCCTGGCAGAAGTGAAGGCCTATGAACAGATGGCTCTGCTTGCAGCTGCTGCTGCTTTTGCTCACAGCAAGTGGAATGGAGGAGCAGGGCCAGAGCGAGTCGTGTTCAAGGTCTGTGGAGTCCGACCAGCGCTGACCCCTCCCCAGTCAGACAGAAACAATGAACTCACCCACGGTGGCTTCAGCCCCGGCCTCAGTTCAGTGGCACAGACTGCACCTGAGAGAGCTCTCAGGGGACACAAGGCCCAGCAGCAGAGACACTTGCTAAGGTGGCAGGAAATGGAACTGATAAGCCACCAAGGGAGGCTTTAGCCAGAGCTGGGGTGACAGAGCTTCATGCTCTTCAGAGGCCCCTTGAAAACCAGCAACCTGCTCTGCCAGCTTTTTAAAGAACAGCTGGAAATCTCTTCCTGCCCTACTGCAAAGGAGGGAATAAGCAACTTCAGAGTTGATTTGTCTCCAGCTGTGAACTGAAACACACGGTTAAAACTTCTCCCAGCCAGACAAACACTCCCAGGTGTGGCTGGAGACAGGTAACACACACTGCTGAAAGCTGGAGCAGCTCTCTCACTCCCAGGTTAAATGCATGTGACACACAAATACTGGAATTTGTGCTCTGTCAGTGGCACAGGCTTCACCTCAGTGCATTTTTTCCTGCCATAGGTAAGAGAGAGCATCTTAAAGCAGATTCTGCCAAAGACAACCACTGGTCTCTTTATATGTTTAATGGTGAGAAAGTACAAAACCTCAAGCTCACTGAAACCAGTGAAGCTTTTTCAGAAGAGCTGGAAGAAGAGTCTGAATTTCACTCCACACTCTACCATATGTTCAAGGATTTTGCCAGCAGTGAAGCCATGGATAAAGTGGAAGGAGCTGGCTGCCTGTTCATTGATTCTGTGTTATCAGCTGCTCCTTGCTACCAGAGTTTTAGCATTCTCTTATTAGATACTGCATGCTTTCCTTTAAAACTTTATTATCAAAAGCTTTCAATAAAGTTACATTTCAAGTCTTAAATCCTTTTCTATTCAAATCATTGAAACAGGTTCTAAAATGGAAACATTTTATCTTTGTTCAAGCAAAATAAATTCTTTCTTCTCTTTTGGCTAGACCCCCTAGACATGTTTATTGTTAGCTACGTTCAAAACTGCTGTTCTATTGTAAACCTCAACAGAACTGAGGCCCTTTTAGCTACTCTTAAAGATGACTTTTGTCAGAATGGGGAAAAAAATTATTTTTTTTTTTCATTTCAAGTCATGCTTTAAAGAAAAGAAAATTCATCCCCCCCCAAAAAATACCCAACAACCCAAATCCAAACGTGTAACCTTGAATAAACCCCAGCTTCCCCTGCTGCAAAATAAATCGCGGCAGGGCAGCGGCAGGGCAGAGCCGCGGCTATACCGGGGGGGGCCCGTTGTGTTGCAGTCCCGTGTAGGGCCACAGCAGCTGCTGCAGCGACGTCCAGGAGTCCCCGGTGCCCACAGGGGCCGCATCTGCCGGTCTCTGCAGGGACAGCCCCGTGAGGAAGCTCGTGAGAGCAGCCAGCAGGACCAGGATGGACACGGACACCCAGAGGGTTTTGTTGGCGCTGGAAAAGGAAGCCTTGAAGTGGGATGCCCACGCTGACACCAAATTGTACCTGGGCAGGACAGGAAAGCACAGAGCCCTTCAGTTTCTTCAAAGCGTGCAACTCTTCCCACCCCACCCCAAAAAGCCTTAAAGCAAACTGGATCCCACAAACATTATCAAAAGTGACAGGCTGTTACTGTTGTGGGAGCTGTGCAGGGAGAGCTTCGGTTCTGGGTTTAAAACATGGTCAAGGAAGCAAATTCTTGACAAGCTGACCCAGCTCACCAGTCCACCCCTGCTCCCTGTACCTCACACTGGGTTCCCAAAGAGCATTTCCCAGTCACTGGGCACTGCCTGCGGTGGTCAAAGGAGAAAAGATCCCAGGGAAGGCACCAAGTCTCCGCTTGCTCCTTTCTCCTGCCAAGTACCCTGGAGCGACTGCAGTGACCCCTGAGGATGGAGAGGGGCTTTGGATGAGGCGAAGAGACTTGGAGAACCCATTTTCCAGGACAATGCTTGTTTGAAGGTTTGTGCAATACTTGGTGCTTTTGTCCATTTCACGTGTGTTTTTTTATTTTTAATGGATATTTGAGTTCTAGGACACTAAGCTCAAAATTAAAAAGGCATTTTCTAGTGCATGGCATCATTTTTTATGATTTTTTTCATTTTGTTTTGTGGAAAAAATTTTCTTTTCATGCTTTGTACTTAGGGATACACAGAAGCTCTATGGACCCTCTCACACCAAGCAGTCCAAGTGCACAGTAGTTAACTGGATTAGTTGTTGTCTGAAAAATAATGTCTTAAATCTGTTGGTGCTTCTATTGGTACACTGTTAAAATTTGGTGTTCCTGTGTACCTGGGGCTTTGGCCACAGTTGTGGAGATGTAAAAGAAGCACTTGGATTGCTCTGGACACGTGATGGGAAATGTGTGTTAGGAGAAGCCCCCTGTGAATAATCTGCTGTTCTGTTGTAGATCTGCAGCAGTGCTGAGTTTGGCAGAGTGGTTGAACGTAGGAGAACAAGAATGGGCTGTAGGCACTCTCGACCTTGATGAGTTACAGCGGTGCTGAACTGGGTGTTTCTGCTGAGGACCAGAGACCAGCTGACCCTTGGGGAGGTAACTCATAAGAGAGAGGAGCCCGGATGCTGGCTGCTGAGAAAGCAAGCAAGCAGGACTGAAGCAGCTTTAGGTGAGAGCAGCCTCCTTTGCAGCTCTGGACTGAGAGTTGGGTTTTTGTTACTGTCAGTTGAAGGGTTTGTGAGAGCAGAGCAGGGAATGGATAAAGCAGCTCCAGTAGGGTGATGGCTGTCTCCTTATATTTAGAGAATACGATAGAAATGTAACCCAGTGGTGAACCCAAAGCCTCTGGCGATAATTAATAGCAATAACTGCAGCTTTTTCTCTTGAGGTCACTGGCAAGCATGGAACAAGAACTGACCCAGAGCTTGTTGGTGCCCTGGCAGAGAGAGAAGCAGCAAATGGTTTTGGGGAGAATTTCTGTGAGTTCCTGTGAGATGATGATTTTCTTTAAAACTTCAGAATTACTCTGAATAGGAAAACATGGGGTTTTTACACAAAAACCTCACGTGGAAAGTGTTACAAAGATGATTTGATGAGAGATTTATTGAAACAGAAATATGCTGATGTTAATACTTTTGATAGAAGGAAAGCATCTGCAAACACTCGGCAGAAGACTAAAAGGTAAGTGAGGATTTTAAGGACACAAGCAGGGAAACATCTGGGGATGTGATTTGATTTCACAAGGTGTCAGAGATTCCTGTCTCAAATATCCACATGCCAGTAGAGCTGGATCAGTATCCTTCAGTGGAAAGGCAGGATTGTCCTGTGTTCCTGGCTTTTTGGTAGCTTGACTTTTGCCCAAGGAAGGACATCCTGGTTTTGCTACTGTGTTCAGCCAGAATAGTGCTGTTTGGTACCTCCTGCCAGCAGCAGCAGGAGCCTGGATTTCTGTCCCTCGGATTGCCTTGCTGTTCAAGACAAGGACTAAAGGTGAGTGCAAAGGCAGTGCTGGGAGCTCTGGAAGTCAGGGGTGACTGGCATCTTATTTCCTGGTTCTGCTTAGGAAATTGCTCGGGTGTTGATTTCATGGTTTTTTGATATCCTTTGACTTTCTGGATGGAAGTAAAAGCGTCCTTCCCCTCCCTGCCTTCTGTAATCCCAGGATCAGTAGTTGGTCTTTTATGGCAGGCTAATTAGCTTCTGGAATGGGCAGAGGAAATGCTGCCTGAAGGGTGGTTCCACAGCAGATGTGAGCAAGCTTTCTGCAGAGGTTCAAACAACTTGTGACTTATTGAGGTACTGAGGCCTAACAACAGCCTTGAGCCAAAGTTGACCTCGGGGTGAACCTTCAAACCAGATGTTGCATTTGTATCCCCTCATTAATGAAATACACAGGATCATTAGTGTTAGGATCTAGGTCTCTGCTCATTACCAAAACCTGGATTTACCCTTCTGTATTTAGAAACCGGATAAGGCCATGAAATCAAACCTCTGGGTTTGTTGGGAGGTCTGTGGTCAAAAGCAGCTCCCTGGGTTGCTCCTTGAGCCCTGGCCAGGCTTTGGGGGGAACCCAGGAGGAGGCTGACCCCAGATGTTCCTGCACTGGAACTTGTGTGAGCTTGTTTATAGCACCCTCTCCAAGCTGGGCCCTGTCCCAGCACAGCTGGAAGCCTCTTTGCCTGTGGGTGGACACATCCATAGGAATTCCCTGTTCTGGGAGGGGCTCTCCAGTGCTTGGCTGGGACAGGGGTCCCAGCTGCTGTGCAGCTCTGGAGGATGGTGTAGCCTTAGGGCAGCTGGTGCTGTATCTCTATCCCTGCAGGCAATCTTTGGTAGCATTGATGAGGTGCATCGCTGAGCTTCTCCTTGTGTGGTTCTTTGCTGCTTTGAGCTGGAGTAAATGGCACTTAGTTCCTGAAGTTGGTGTCTGTGTCTTTGGTGCTGACCCTGCCCACTGGCAGAACGCTTCATTGCCTGACAAATATCCTGGGAACTGTGTTCTTTGGCTATTTAAGGAGAAGTTTGATTCTGCAAGTTTGAGATAAAAATTCTATTTCCATTTACAGCTTATAGGAAAATGGGACTGGAATGTGGCAACTTGAGGGACATGTTCCCTCAGCTCTTTTTATCAGTGCTGTCCTATCTCTTTGTGTCTTACTTGTTAGAGGAGGGACTGGTTCATGTTGATTTTTCTCTTCAGGCCATGGGGGCACAGGTCCTAAAGAAGATCCCCTAAAGGAGGGGATGACTTTCTGGGAGCAGTATTGGGATAGCAGTCTTGGTAGTTCTTCATGGTTTCCAGGCTCTTTTACCCAGCTCATTCCAGGCAATTTCAGTGATGCAGAGCAAAGTTGCTGCACTTGGACAGTAAATACAGTTCAGCCAGAACTTGGTCCTCTAAGTTTTCTGTTAGAGATGTCTTGGGCAATGTTAGTTTGCCTTAAATTGGAGGGATTAAAGCATTTAGGCCTGGAATTCTCATGAGGTAGTTTGCTCCAGGCCATGAAGTGCTTCTGGAAGTGCCACACAACTCCCAGGAATGAGGAGCTGAAGGCTTGGTGCTGGTTCTGTTCTGCACTGGGAATTGGGAGCTGTTGGGAGGGCTGGGGAAACCTGAACTGGGATATTCTCCCTCCCTGAAGTTTGGTACCAGGAAAGTAGGAAATCCAGATTTATACCTAACTCAGGATTTCTTGGGCAAACAAACCAACCTCTGGAAGTTCCAGGAACTTGTGAGGTTTTTGTTCTAGGTCTGATTTAGAGCCCTCTTCTGTCACAGAGTAAACAGAGAGCACATTCTGCAGCTGGCAGAGTTTGGTTCATTTTCCTCAAGTATTGAGTGCTCTGTAGCTGATTTGCTGATACCACCATAGTAAATGTCATACCAACATAGGATTAAATACCTCCAGGTATTTGTGACCTGATGAACTGTTTTTCTGAGCCAATGCTCTCACTCAAGGCTCAAGGTTCCAAACCTGAATGACATTGGCAACTCCAATGGGCCTGCAGACTCCTTGTGTTTGTGCCCTTCTGGCTATGGAGCATGTCAGTAAGTCAGAGACTGGGAAATCTCTGTGGCCTTTCCTCATGTAAGTAAATGCATTAATGGATATTACAATGCACCATACCCCATGGTACTGCTTGTTTAAAAAAATTAGGTGTTTCACCATTAATAAAGCTTTTCTCTCTTCTGTCTCTATTTTTCAGTTTTCAGTAAATATTAATTTTTTGTCTTTAAATTCAAACTTACTTTAAAATACACAGGGGAAAAGAACAGACCATTATCAAAAGACTTGAGCGCTTCTTAAGAGGCAAATGATGGGCTTATTTCCAAAGCCCTGTAAAGGAAAATGTCAACTGAATTAGCTGGAAGCCTCAAGAATAATTAAACTTGTTGTAATTCATGACATAATGAATGTAAGCAAAGTAATTGAATAGATTTGGTCTAACTTTCAGAAGTAGTTCAGGAAGTACAAACTGCACACAGTTTTATCAGGGAGATAGAAGAAATTACTTTGCTCCAAGTCATATCTTGTGTTGAGGTGTCTTTTTTGTGCACAGTTTTTCAACTTGAAAGGGAATGAGAGTTTCTAAGAGATGCTGAGGTTGGCTGTGACACTTTCAGGTTTAACCCACCTCTAAAATAACAAGCTGATGTTTTTATTTTCACTTTTTTTCCCTTAGGGAAAAGATAACCTGATGCTGTTCTCATCTCTGGAAGGTCCAAGGCAGACAGGGATCACTGTTGTAGATGTCCTGGTGCTGTAGGATGGTGAGTTTTCAGGGATGTCCATGGTCATGATTCCAGCCTGGAGAGCTTCTCAGGCTGTGCTGCAGGGGTGTAATGGCTCCTGGGCTCCTCCTCTGCTTCTGTCCCAGGGCAGACCTGTCCTGCCCTTTCAAGCAGCCCTTCCTTTCTTTGGAAGTTGATCCATCCTATGCTCGATGGGGAGATCTTGCTCGATGCTGTGTTCTGCCTACCCAGACTGGTACTTGCTGCTGCTGTGGTTGGAATATTGCCATGGAGATCCTGGGGAACAGGTACTGATCCCTCCCCTTGCAGGTGCTGCACTCGGAGGCTCTGGTTTGCCCTGGGTTCCCAAAGAGCATTTCCCAGTCACTGGGCACTGCCTGCGGTGGTCAAATGGGAAAAGATCCCAGGGAAGCCACCAAGTCTCCAATTGCTCCTTTCTCCTGCCAAGTACCCTGGAGTGAGTGCAGTGACCCCTGGGGATGGAGAGAGGCTTTGGATGAGGCAAAGAGACTTGGAGAACCCATTTTCCAGGATGACACTTCTGTTGGAAGGTTTGTCTAGTTTTTGGTGCTCCTGTCAATCTGCTATGTGTTTTCTATTTTAATGCCTGTTGAGCCCTTGTAGGGCTCGATGTTCAAAGGCAGACTGTTGCTGTTGAGTCAGAATGGCAAAATAAGGAAAATGCAGAATTCCAGGATTGAAGATGAAAGGAAGGAAGTTTAATAGTTTCCAAGGGTTTTTATATACTAGTTCACAAAAAGTGTGTTAAGTGGCATAAGGCAATTGGCCCTCTGGCCATCCATCCCTTGAGGGGATTGGTCAAATTCTAAGATACCTATTTCTGAATATTTTCCTAGTCAAAACCATAACAATCAGGCAAACATCCTGCAGGTGCAAGAAGTTTACAAAACTGTAACACAGTTTGAAATAGTTTGCATGGGAAAGACAGACCTCTCACAAAATGCTACAGAGAGCTGAAGAAATTCTCTGCTGAAGCTTTTTCAGCATCCATAGCAGACAAGTGTTTTTCTAGTTTATGATATCAGTTCTTGTGATTATTTTTATTGGGCTTTGTGGAGCAAAATTGCTATCTTTTTGGTTTTTGTACTTATGGATCCAGAAGCTGTATTGACCCTCCCCCATCAGGCAATCCAAGTGCACAGCAGTTAATTGAATGAGTTGTCTGAAGAAGCATGTATTACATCTCTTGGTGTTTCTATTGGTACGCTGAAAATTTTGTATTGTTGTGTATGTGTGGCTTTAGCCACTTTGTTAGGAAGTGGAAAATAAGCACTTGGATTGTTCTGGATAGGTAATGGGAAATGTGTGTTAGGAGAAGTCCCCTGTGAAGAAACTGCTGCTCTCTTGCAGAGCTGCAGCAGTGCTGAGTTTGGCAGAGTGGGTGAAGGGTTTGTGAGAGCAGAGCAGGGAAGGGACAGAGCGGCTCCAGCTGGGTGAGGAGCATCTGCTTCTGTTTCCAGAAGGCTGAACCCAGCTTTTGCTGACAGCTTGTGGTGAAGCAGCAGCTCCCACCTTCTCAGTGCTGCTCCCTGTTTGTGTATCACAACTCCAAAAAGTGGATCACTGATTATTTGTAATAAATTTATGTGTACACTCAAATGAAGAATACTTTGAAAGCCAAAACCTGCTACCTGTAATTAAGGAAAACCAAAGCATGCCCTGAGCACTACATTTCTTTTGTTACAGTACCAAAATCATCTCTATAGGGTGGGAATGGAGGTAGCAAAGCAAATCTTTTATTGCAAAGGTGTACCATTAAGCAGAACAAATACTCATCTTGGAACTCTCTTAAAAAAGAAAGGTAATTTTTTGATGAATAAATTTAATCAATCAATATAAACCCAACAGCCACAAGAGCGAGTTACCGGAAGTGAGAATCAGATACGAGGCAGGTAGAAATTAAACCCCCAATACAGCTACACTGTCAACTATATTTAACACAGTACCTCAGTTCAGTAGTTTATTTTCTACACCAACCTTAGTGTCTCATTTTCTAAATCACTACAGCAATTTAATAAGAAAACAAGTTTCACTACCTGAAACTAAAGGCTAATTTTACCAGACCACTGTATAGACAAAATACTGATGACAGTATTTAGAAAGCTGGATACTGGTGACCACTCAAAGAAATTGAATTTAAAACTGAGTTTATATCAATTTATTTTATTAGATATCAGCAGTTTACAAATTTGAATTAAGAAAATTACAGAACAGAATTAACTTGAATTCATTTGTGGTTGAAAAGTTTTTTCTTTAAGGTCATAATAATTTTTATGCAGGATGTCATCACCAATAAATTCTAGACTGTCTAAAACACAGCCCCACTATTTCCTTATTCAATAATTGATAAGTTATCAAAAATCTAGGATTGTGCTGAACATTTTAACAAGTATTTAATTAACTACTCTATTAGGCCCTTACTATATTTCAAGTTGGTTTTTTTTTTCCAATTTTGTACACAATACAGAATTTTTAAAAGCACTTAAGGATTCTATATTGCAATTTTTTTGTAACTTTCAAAACTAGGAATAAATAGACTGTTCCCACAACAAGGTGAAATCCACTATTCAGTATTACCACATTTTGACTTCTCCACACTTCACATCTAAGCACAGAACCTTCTAGCTGGAATATTGTTTTAAACCACTAATTCCCCACCATTTTAATGCACATCACTTTATGACTTCAAGAGCTTTTACCTCCTGGCAAGCACAGGTTTACTTTAAGTGTGTATTTTGCTACAGTCTACTAAACACCACCTCCTTCTTTCTCTTTCCTGCCTCACAGACAGAACCAGTAATAAAATAAAGCTCCCAGCTTATCTAACAATAAGGTTGTTAAGAAAGAAAGACTGAAAAGGAGGAAAAAAGAAAAAGTATATGCAATGTAACAAGTTGCTGCAAGATTTCTGCTCTGTCAAGATGAAAACAGCACTAAGAAGAGGCTGAGTCAGAAATCTGTACTAAGAAACAGGTGAAAACAGCATCAGTCTTAAGGCAACCTTCATTTGAATCAGCAGAGTGATCACTTGTGTGCCTGAACAGGAATCCTTCTTTAGCTTCAGTTAGGAACCATATCGATCCTAGAAAAGTAAAAACAAATAACAAACCAGACATGAGTGGGTCTGAAGCTTAAAGAAATCAGTTTTACTTCCATTTGTGCAAATAAATAGCAGCTGAATTCTTCAAGACTTTCAGCAAAATTGACCAGTGCTTCCAAGAACTGGAGTTTAGGGTTGAATTCCAGGATCATCAGCCTGATTTTCACACACCTGAGAGCTCCCAATGACCGCATACAGGAATTGCCAAGTGACTGGAGCACAAAACATGCTGGACACTGAGGCCAGGATGTCTTATTTTGTGCAAAAACATGGGTCAAAGGTCAATTAAAGAGCCAACACAAGAGCTGGGGTGGATGATCACTGCAGGTCCCTTCCACCCAAACTATTACATTCTGAGTTAGGAACTGTGATGAGTTTAAAAATAGAGTGAAAACAAGTAACTTTCATGATGGGACTTTTTTGTTTTAATTGTAAGAAAAAAAGATACCTTAATGAAGGTGAGCTAGCAGATACAGATTTATTTTTTAAATTATCAAGATTTACAGTCTACTCTGAGAGGTCTACAGAGCTCAAAACCAAATTTATTCTTTTCTCCCTAAAGATAATTCAGTGGCAGGATCCATGGTACTAAATCCCTAGAGAAAGACTTCAACTGATGGTTAATAGACTGTGACATTTTCACTCACCTGTATAGATGTCATGACCCCATTAGCAAGGACAGAAAGTTTTCCAGCCACGGATTTCACTCCTTGTTTAAACTGAGCTATATCAGGAGCTGAAGGCAAGACATTGGTAATATTGTAGCTTCCTAAAAGGAGAACACACATACACACAGAGAAAACAGAATTTTATATTAAAAGCAACCGTTTTTTTTCCTCCCTGAAGTACAATGTATGACTAGGAGCACTAGACAGAGATCTCAATGTCTTAAATGCATCTTCCTTTAGATTGTGTCCACGTTTTCATAATTCCACCCAGGAGTGTCATCCTCTACACTCTGCATTCCCAGCTAAGCAGTTCATGTTTGGATAGTAGATGATTTATTCTGTACCTCCAGTCTCTGACAATGTTGTTTTGTATCCTCAACAGCTGTTATTCCCTTGCAATTTAAAGGTGAATGCACTTCAGAGGTGGCTGAAGTGATGAACCCTGTTTGTGTGCATGCACAGGGGTGATTTCCATCCTGTATAAACACATACATTTTGATGCTTGGAAAATTCCACAGAAATTACAGTAAATGTACATAAATTAGGTTTTAAAACTCCAGAACAATGCTGGTAATCCAACCTTCCTTAAAGTCAATATATTTTAGACAGAATTAGCTCTGCTGTTATTACGGAAAGTGCAGGTCTAAAGGTAACAGAAATCCAAGAAAATTAATTAACTAATTGCACTCTAAACTAACTGCATGCTAAGTATTAACACGCGGACAATTACCATCACCCACTCATTGGTGAAAAGAATTACTGGCATGCCTTAATATTAAATAACTGTTACTGTCAAAGGCACAAATCAGAGTAAACCAGAATCACAGAATCAGTCACAGAATGGCCTGGGTAGGAAAGAACCTGAAAGATCATCTCATTCCAACCCCCTGCCATGGGCAGGGACACCTTCCATTATCCCAGGTTGCTCAGAGCCCCATCCAGACTGGCCTTGGACACTGCCAGGGATGGGGCAGCCACAGCTTCTCTGGGCAACCTGGGCCAGGGCCTCCCCAGCCTCACAGGGAACAATTTCTTCCCAATATCCAATCTAAACCTCCCCTCTGTCAGTGTGAAGCCATTCCCCCTTGTCCTGTCACTCCAGGCCCTTGCCAAGAGTCTCTCTCCATCTTTCCTGTGGGCTCCCTTCAGGCACTGCAAGGCCACAATGAGGTCACCCCAAAGATCTCAGGCATAAGCAGGGCTCCAGGGAGTAACCATCCCAAATCAGACCATTTTCCAAATGGAGACTCCTTTTAGTCTTTTGAACAGGGGTGGAGGAGGAAGAAAGAAAGAGAGGGAACCTGTAGCTCCTGTGTCCTGGGAAGTTAAAGGCACCTGCCTCCTTAGCAGGCTGAGACAGACAATCCTGGAGATAATTTGTTTTACCTAAGGTAAGAGGCTGATTGGTAGCTCAGATGCCTTGTCACATTCAGAGAACTTCCCACTCCAATCCTTCAACCCAGCAGGGGTTTATAGATATTACAAGACCCTCTTTATAGATTATCTTCAAGATTCCCCTCAGACAGCCCTATTTCTGAGTTGTAATTTGGACTTCCTTACAATCTGTTCCGCTCATCAAATGCTTCAGGCATTTTTGTTACTAAAATCAGAGTCAAAGAAATAAAATCTGCAGCTATAAATAACCTGAGAAGCTCTAACCACTTCTCAGCCACAAGAATTCTCTCATCATTTACTGGTTATGTTTGGTTAGTCTGAAAAAGTTCTTTTAAACGAGGCAGGAAAGCAACTCCTCTTCTTGTGTTTCCCTTCCAAATCAGCACCTCCAAGTCAGCCCCTTAACTTTAATAAGCATCAGGTTTGAAATAATGCAAAAAAGGCTTTTTCTTGCAGCCCCCTCTTTGGTTAAAAATCTCCTACAGCATTCTGTACAAAAGCAAGCAGCCCCAAACTGTTCTACCCTGGCATCAGTGCTCATACACACAACCTTAGATACAAAGGATGTTTTATCCTGGCAAGGACTGCAGAACTGCAGCAGTGTTTTTCTGGACAGTGTCCTGATTACCTTTATTTTATGGAACTAATGGTAGTCTGGGCATTAATTCAACACCAAATTGTCAGTGCAGTTATGTTTCTCCAAGAAGGGCCACTGTCAGGTGACAGTTTTTGGGGTGAGGGCTGTAACAAGAGACATGCAGGAAAGGAAGTTTCTGTACATTTGATATAGTGTGGATTTATAACACCATACTGTAAATGCTCTTTCAAGTGGCCTAAAGCAACTTAGTGTGATTTCTGCTTGATATCTACTTCCCTCCTTAATCCTTTTTTTTTTACATTTCAAATTAAACCCCAGTTTTACTTAAAAAACTGGAAACAGGAGTTATTTCTCTGCTAGTCAGTGTATTCAAAGTTGCTTTCAAGGGATCAAAACTACACAGTCACCTGTTTTGGGGTTTTTCCCTCCTACTTTTCCAAAGTAAAATCATATGATGCACACTGTTTGTTTTTCCAGCCTATCTGAATAATTACTCACAGATTTCCAGTTTTTCAGTAACTCTTATTTTTCCAATTCCTTCACAAGTTAAGGAATGAAACTCAACTGATTAAGCCTATAAAATGTTCCAGTATTTCCCACCTTTTCTATTGCACATTATTGCACAATCCAAGAAGGGGCTGGAAAGAAAACGAGACATTTTCAATACCCTAAAGGGCTTCTCAATCTAATCTTTCTCCCTTTCTGATTTGATGAACTACATCTCCAATGTGAGGTATTCCAACAAATCTTTGAAACAGACAAATCAAGTGAAGATTTTCCTTAATAATTTTGCAAGGCCAGAGGTAGAAGCAAATATCCCACTGAATGGATATGCCATGCAACAGATTACATGGAAATTTCAAGTTCACTAGTGTTTTATGAACGATTTTTCCTAGATCCACTATTATTATGACAGCTAATGAGCTACTTATGGTAACTGATCAAAAAAGCTACCCGAGAGTCCATTTAGGTGTTACTTCATTGGAATATATTATAGTTTTCCTTTGATAGAAGTTATCTACAAAACAGTCGTGGTATTTGCAACACATCCCCCCCGCCCAGTACAAAATACTGAATTTACAGAACCAAAACCACAGAACTTGAAATTTAAGGGGTTCATTTTTAAACAATGACTACACCCACTATGCCTGTTTGAGCTATTAGCATTTTGCTTGCAGAACACAGTGACAATTGTGATTAGAAGCAGAGTCAGGGCCTGCATTCCCCACACACTCCAGTTCCTCACTCTCTTTGATATGTACCTGTTGATTGTTTTCTCTGGTCTTCAAACAGGTCAGCTGAACTTATGGATGTGCTTCCAGAAAGCCTTTCTAGCCGAGCCCTTGCTTCATACTGGAAAAGAATTGAGAATAAACAGGATTTTAGCAGTTTGCTGCCACCTTCTGAGGTCCTGTCAGATAATCTGAGAGACACAGACATTTAGAACTGAAGTGGACCACACTGAAAGTTGTGCCCATTTCACAGTTTTCACATCACTCACACTGAGTCTGTTGCCATCTCATTTCTGAGTGACCCAAGAGTGACATTTATCATTGCAACTCCAAGGGTACCACTCACTGTTAGTTACCCTAAAATTGCTGAAAAACTACGCAACCATTAAAACCAACAACTAAAAAATGTGAAAAGGAGGGGAAAGCACTGCAGTTAACATCCTGCTGACGCTTCCAACCACATGACACTTTTAAATCAACTTTTTCCAAGTTCCCTGCAAACAGTAATTATATTTTTTACATTACTATTTACACTGTTAATTTTTCATTAAAAATCTGTATCTCACCTCCAAAATGCAGCACAGTATTAATCTGTTTTTTTCCTAGGCTGATTCAACTCCATGCAATTCCTATTACAATTTATTTACTTAATACTTAATGATGTTTCCATGTAACAAATAGAGAGCAGGAATATGTTTTTAGCAGAGCTTTGTTGGCATCATTTTGGGTGTTTAGAACAAATTAAGCCTGATTCTATCAAAATTCAGGAGTGCTGAATCACAGTCTACCACTTCTATCAGAAAAGAAGAATGATGGAGGTATGGTCCTATGTGTAACTGCAATTCCTTAAAACTAAATTCTAAATGATCAGGAATTTGTACATTTCTATCAAACAAATAATCAAGGGGACATAATTCTAGAAGCTCACTAATTCTACCAATTTTAACTGTTCATTGCCTTCTCATTCACAAGAACACCATGTTTATAGTCAAAGAATATTTTAACATTCAGAAATACTTAATCACTGCTTCCTACTTACATCAGCCTGATCTTGCCTTCCAAAGTACATGTCTGATGAAATGGCTTTGACATTGCCAAATTTTTTCTGTGCCTCATCTGTGTTTGCAGCAGGTTCGTATTCAGGCTTACGCCGAGATGCAGGCCTGGAAGGAAAATAAACTGCATCAGGGAGAAAAACTTCATTCACACCGTGGCAGAAGGAAAGGGATCAAACAAGAAGCACCAAAGTGCTCAAACTGTATTTTACAGGTTAATGAAAAATATGGTTTAAAGTAAAAAGAACAGAGGCAGAAAACACCAACCAAGCACATACCCCCCCCCCATTATTCTATTTTCTACTTGGTTACAAAGAGAGAGGAAAGATACTTTTTATCATCACAATCAGACCTGTTGTCTGTGTCTCCAGTACCTTCATCCTCAGAGCTGAGCACCCCACATTTTCATTCATTTGTTAACAAGGTTTCCTTTGATTCATCACACAATAAACACAGCAGGTACGTGCTCAGAACAGGGCAAATATTTGAGTTTCTACCCACATGTTTTGTCTACTTCCTCTTTTGCTGAAAGTGTTTGGGAATTACCTCCAGTACATGGACTGAACAGCTCTGAGCACAACAGACAGTGCTTAAAACTTAAGGAAGAAATACAGTTCACAACAGAAATTCAGTCAGGAGATCCCTTGACTGCTGATGGAAGTTCTGGCCAAATTCTCCTACTATAGACTGAAGAAAATCCCACTGCTACGACCAGGACTCAAATCACATTAACAAACTTGGGCTTTCTGGACAAAAATCAGTTTGGTTTTCTTAGTATACCTGTCTGAAAATCCTGTGCTTTTGGAAGTTAACAATATATCAACGTCTCTATTATTATTTTCTTTCTTCCAAAAAGCATCTGAGTTGTCATCCCATTTAGAGAACGTGCTGCTCCTCAGATCTGAAGAATCATAGTACCTAGAATAAAAGAAGAAAGAAAAACCTACTGAAAAGTCAGAACTTTGTTATTTACTGAAAAATGGGAATGTATGTATTTGTTGTTAGATAATGACTGCTATAGTAAGTGTTCACTAGCAAGTGTGTTTTCACCAAAATGACAGTTGTCAGCGAATAATCTGGATTTCACAATACTGCTCTAGAAGCTTTGTACAGTTGAATCCAACGGCTCAGAGCAGGAAGGAAAACCTTTGTTTCTGGCTATCTTATTTTTAATCCAAATATTAAGCACTTGTGAGTTTTGCAGCACATTTTATTAAAACTAAATGCTTAAAATATATTTCTTGAAAGTGAGTCTTAATTTAATAAGACAATCTTCTCTTGCACATCAAAACTGCAGGGAAAACACAAAACAAAGAAAAGGGAAAAAAATGAAGCATGTTTGCCAGTTCTGGCACATTATTTGATCTTCTCTCCTTCTGATTACCTGCATAGATCTCAGCATATGTGGAAAGTATTTGAAAAAAAAAAAACCAACCAAAAACTCTTAAAATGCCAAAGATTAAGATTTCCCTTTGTGCTAGAAGAAATTTACCTGCAGTTTGGCTATGACCAGGATGGGGAGAAAGATGATCAAAACCACGGGGGGATAGGGGAATGGAATCATGCAGCAGAACAAGATAGGATATTAAAGTCTGCACCTGCATTTTGTGAAAAATACTACTAAAAAAGAAAGTTCTCTATGTTTGTGCTAGGAATGGTCAGGCCACTTGTTTTTGCAGTTTATGAGAAATGTGACACCGGCAGCAGCAAAGTCTCAGCACCAAGCATGGAAAATATGAGGGACAGATCTGGAATGAACTTGTGCAAAAAAGCAGGAGCCTCTCTCCTCACGGACAAAAAGAAACCACAGCAATTTTATAAATTCCATAATAACAAACAATCAAGGTGTTTTTATGGATTTGAAGCTTTCCAGTCTCAATGGCCACCAAAACCATGGCACTGGGCAGGGACTGCATGAGCTGATTTGAGTAAAAGTGTTTACTTTCTCTAACCTTCCCTCTCAGATTTCTGTAGCTTTGCAAAATACTTCTTCAGTATTTGGGGTGGGGGAGAGAAAGAAAAACTGCATTTAACAGAAAAAAAAATTTTACATTTGACATTAATAAAGATTTTATTAATTGTAGCAAAAGCAAAAATCAAAATTCAGGATTTTCAGAGGCTTCAATTATGTCTAAACCTTGAGATCTTTAGCTTGCTTAATTCACTTATCAGCACTCTAATATCCAGTATGATTATTTTGCTTTTGGGCATATACTAAGATGATGCTAAAGCTACTTTGCCTCTATTTCAAAGTCACAGCTTGAAATAAAGGATAATAATACCCTTAATGAGTCCAAATCTGACTGTTCTTTCTTTAAAGAGAATGAACTTTTGTACCAACTCCAATTAGATCCTCCCAGCTCTAACCAGAACAACAAGAGCAGTGAACAGCCAGGTTACAATTTATCCTCTAATCATTGAACCACCACACTAAAAAGCCTCCTCCATAATTCATCCTCTGCCTGCTGGTAGCTGATGAATAATTTGAGAGCAGTAACAGTTCTGTTCAGGGAACAAACAAGGCAAGCACTGAAATGCTACATTTTATTTTACAAGACTGCAGCCACTTTCCTTGGACCCACATTTGTATTTCTGCTGCAGTGATTGCACTACAAAGTAGTCACACAAAAGCCTCTGTGCTTTTATTTGCCTGTCTACAAGCAATTAGGTACAATTTCTCATGTTTCTGTGGCACAGATCCAACAAAGGCAGTTTATGAAAGCAACACCTGTTTATATCTCTCAGTCCAGGAACAGCTGGTTCATTACAACTAGTGCCTGTAAGATTTAATTATTTTTCTTCTCCCAAGAGCAGTATTTTATAATTTGCATTGCATTCATCCTCTGATAAAAAATTTTTCAATTATTTTTTGCTCACGTTTTATGTTCAGATACATAAAAGTCTCTGAAATAGGACTGCAGGACCTACACGCAGGACCTGCACAGCACACCCAACACACAATACCTCGAAAAGATTGACATTTCTGCATTTGGCAGGCAGAAAATGATGCAACTGCAGTATATCTAGTATCAGACTTCAATGCTTGTTTAATTTGAAGACAGTAGCACAAGAAAGAAAGAAAAAAGGAATGAACACAAGTCACTCTGACAAAAACTCATTGGATTTGGAATACAGCAAATAAAAGTTTATATGGCAACTGTCTGTGCAAGCAGAGACTGGACTCTGGACAAGAGAAAATCCACAAACACGTAGTTCAGACCACCTTCCCAACAAAGCTACCTCCCCTCCTTCACAAATCCATCTGTCACTGAGGCAAAGCCAACTTCTCCACAACTTTTCTGATTCAGATGTCCCCTGAAAACATGCTGGGTGTGTACACAGGTTCAAACTGCCTTCGTCTCAGCTTTCAAAAATA
Source organism: Edolisoma coerulescens (assembly GCA_013397115.1). Lineage (NCBI taxonomy): Eukaryota > Metazoa > Chordata > Aves > Passeriformes > Campephagidae > Edolisoma > Edolisoma coerulescens. Next base: position 357,820 of record VWZW01004014.1, on the reverse strand, counting down.
CCGTGCATATTATTATGCAACGTGCATGTACTTCTAAGTCCATCCAAAATCAAAAGCTTACAGAATACCTTGAGCTAGAAGAGAAGTAAGAGTCTTCCACATCATCCACGTACTTCTTCTTCGGCTTCGCGATTGCGGGCGTTTCCTGCTCTATTGTTTGCATTTCTGAGGCGACCGAGTGAGAAATGCCACTGGGGACAGGAAGAAAACAAGCATGTAAAGAGATGACAAAGCTCACACCCTAAAAGAAAAAAAGGAATGAAAGCCCAAATCTGGTTTCTGAAGCTTGCTGAGAATGCCCAAGCTATACAAACATTTAAGGAAGGAGGAATTAAACAAAATAAAGGAAAGCCTTGGAAAACTGTTGTTCTCTGAAGTAGTGACAGGACTTCTGAACACAGAGCCCATTCTGACAGCTGGAAAACACAATTTAGGTTGGCCTCTGTCTGGAAGGTAAGAACTTAAACCTATCAGAAGCTTCCCCTTGACAAAGAGAAGATTTTTTGCTGATATTGCTCAAGTTTCCGTAACGTGCTTTAGTCCATTTCTTCATTTCCTGAGTAAAATGAGGGATAACTGCATAGACCACAGAGCATTTCAAATACAGCTTCCAGAAGTTCACATACCTCCTGTTGCTGCCCAATCCCATGCCAAGCCTCTCCAGTTCAGCTTTCTTCTTACCAGAGAGGTTTAAGGTTTCTTCTCTTGCTTTAATATCAAGATCTCTGTAGGCCAACCTTAAAGATGATACACTGGAACAAAACACAGTTACCAGAGACATGTCCAGTGCTACGCTGAATGATCAGCCCAGGAATATTAGTAGAACATTACCAATATTTACTGTAGCACTGTATTTTCTAATGTCTTCCCTTAAGACACATCTTGGCCCAGCTAAGTCTCCATCCCTTACCTCTAAACCATCTTAATATTTTCCAGTCATACCAGTGCAGCAGAGACAGAGGTTCTTTATCTTGGTTACAGAATTGCAGATATACTCCTAAATTTAATTTGTCAGGTCAAAAGGGATACAATTTTTATTGATTTCAATGAGCAATTCAGCAGTATTTTAATTCATAAGTCTCAACTAGCATGAAGTACAAATGAACTACCAGAAGAAAGACAAATGAGATTTAGGATGCTGCTGGTAGATGTGCTGCAAAGCAGAAAGGAGTAACTGATAACATCTACCCAGCACTTTAAGCAGGAAGATTAGCAGCCCTTCTCAGGAAATCTATTTTATGAACATCAAGATCTTATTTGCTGTTGATTAAGACAAATGGGGATACTGATCAAGTTTTTGGAATTAATTTCAGCTATCTATTCTTGTCAGTGCACAGCAGAAGGAAATTGTGTACCAATTTAAAATCACATTTAAAGTTTCAAGTCTCAGAACTCTTCCTCCTTCTAAACTACAAAAGAATCACTTCCATTCCCACCACGTAACACAGTCATATTGAATTAATTTAGGAAAGCTTATTACTCAAGCTTTTAAAATTAAAACTACCACACAAATTAGTTGGAAGCAAATACAGTTTTAGAAGAATTCACCCTTCCTTTAATTTTGGTATCTGCTGCCACCTACAGTTAAAATTCCCAAATGATAATCTCAGGGAAATACACTTCCCTTGCCTCCACTGGGACTGGATCCATAAACTCAGTGTATGTGCATCCCTCGTGTTTACAGGCATTTTTACAGGGTTTTGGCTACTGCAGAAAGGTTGCAGAACTTTAAATAAAAGTTGGCTTGGATCTATTTAGATTTATACATTTCTGACACAAAACTCAGGACACTACTTGGGACTTTCTTCCAAACTAAATTACACAATAAAAGACAATACTGATAAAGAATAATAATACATGAACAATCCTTTTTTTGATTATTTAGCTGCTACTTTAGAGTCTCTCCACTGGCAGTTTTTGGCAATCACCAAGAATCATGATTTTGTGGTTAAAATACTTCAAATGATCCCCTTGTAATTGGGTATTTTTAATGCAACCAAAACATTCATTTCTGCAAGGACAACATAAAAGTGAACAAAATGAATGGGGAGGAGATTATAAACCAAAGACCTTGGTACCATGAGCAAAAGTGATCCTGTAATTATGTAATAATTCAGAAAATTTCTTAAAAGGTTATAGGAAGGATTCTCTAGCACTTGAGAGGATGTTAAGCTCTCTAACAGTAAAAGTGTACACTAACCAACTATTTATCAGTCTAATTTTGATGACAACTAATGAAATATTAAAAGCCAAAAGTACATAGCAGAGGAATGTGGAACAGCACCCTCTGAGCTTTAGGGCTGAGTATTTATTAACTGAGGTGGACCAACAGATTCAAGGCCTCACACAGAATTATTCAAAGGGTTTTGGTGAAAATGAAGGCAGTTCCAGTATAAATCAGCTGAAAACTTCATCAGACAACTTGAGACATACTTAAACTCCCTCTGCTCTTACTCAGTAAGTACAAGTTCAGCTGAATATTCCTTATGCTCTTAGAAAGACTGTTTTCAATAGTATTGAGAGTTCACTACACCAAACCAAAACAAACTAGGTAACTAGCATGGGGTAAAAAAATTCAAGAGCCAAGAGTCTTCTTAATACTTAATTTTCTACAGTAAATTATCAACTGTAGAAACATACGTTTAACAGCCAAAAAAAGGGCACTGGGGGAATTACTGCTCGGCTCATCTTCACCACATCTGTTTGGGCATTATTTTAAGGTAAGAACTTAGGTTTTATTGGCATATGCTCATCTATGGTAGCATTTAAAATGCTGTCAGTTAGCTCACTAAATTAGGCCTCATGGTTTACCATTGTATAATTAATTCATACTTACAGTGGCTCTTCCTTCTCAGTTTTCTTACTACCATGAAGATCCTCTTGTTCCTTCATTTTATCTACAGCTTGTGCTTGTTTTTCAATCTCACTAAAGCTTTGGCTGCTCACTTTTTGGGCTCCCAAACCACCTTTTTTGGCACCAAGCTGGAATTATTGAAAAACAAAAAACCAAAAGCCCCAATATTATAACTGAGACAATCACCTCAGCTGACCTAACAGCCAGATGTGAAAGCAACAGCAAACACTACACCCTGTCTGGGAGCACGTGCAGACAGCAAGGAAAATCTGGAGCAGAGAAAATACTTCTTTTCATGTTTCGAATTTCAAAATTCTGCTTCTACTAATTCTTCTTACAAATTTAGTTAGCTTTGCAGTGAAGTCCCACAGCAAAATGGAAGTATTATAGTTTTAATTGTTCAGAGATTGGCAGGCTCAAATAAATATAATACACAGAACAACTTTGGTTTCTTTGGTTGTATAGGAATAATATAATGAATTTTGTTGCAATGGAACCATTATCAGATTTAAAAAACACTTAATACTGCAAATATGGATACAATGGTGCTGACTCAGATGGTGGCACAGCCCTGAGACTGCTGCTCTTAGTCTCCTCTGTGTTTAATTCCTCACCTGCAACACTGCAGCAACAATAAATTTCACAATGCATTTATCTTCACCTCTTATTGCTTTAAAGCCTTCATGTAAAAGCTCCGGGCCATGCACACACAGATCACAAACTGTACCTGCCCCTGTGAACCCAGTTCTGATGTTCTCACTGGAAGGGAACAGATCTGCACAAACCACTCAGAATAAAAAATTCCTCTTGGGTATTAGGGCCTTCTAGTGGGAGCACAAAATCATAGGATTTAATCTAAATTATCTGCTCCAATAAACCTTCAAAATCTTTTGTCCTACAGTAGCCCAGACTTAAAAGGAGTGACTCCCTGTAACATGCTGTCACCCCAATAGCCCATAATTAGGGTGGCATTAGGGTGACTGTCAGGGCTGTTTTCTTGAGTTGCAAGAGCCACACATTCAAAACTTGAGCTGCCTTCTTCAGTTTTGCTGTTCCTTTAACCATCATCCTGAGACACTCAACTCTCTTCATGCCCTTTCACAGAGAGCAGATGCTAAGAAAGTGCTAAGACCCCAACCAGAAGCAAGTCTGTAAAATACCTTTAAACTATCTTGAAATAAATGACCTACAGTACAGTTAAAATTACTCATTGTTTATATGCACTTACCCCCTTCTTAGCTTGACTCGGCTTCTTTTTTATGAAGGTGGTGTTCTCTGCAAGGATTAAATGTACATTACTTAACATACAATTTTTATTAATTCCAGAACTGCAGAAGAAAATTTCCATTGTATCAACCTCAAAATAGTTTTTGCCATTTATTTGAATGTCTTTCCACGCTGAGGGGCTGAGATATTAAACTGAGCTACAGAACAGAGCTGTGAATATATCCAAGAAAATGTGGGGAACTACCTTTGATTGGCATCTCTTTAAAATATGCAACAGAAATAAAATTACAGCTCAGTTGTCTGTTGCAGATTCCTGCTAGTCAACAGAACAGGAAAGCAGGACTTGCTATTCTGAATCAGACTTGAGGTCCACCTGACCTCAGACCACTTCCAAGAGGAGTTTTTCCTGGCTAGAAAGGCATTGGCTGTGTTCAAACCCACCAGTGACACACACAAAAGATACCTGCATCATTAAAATATCACAAGCATTATCAACAGCTCCAAATGGATGCCTGTGCACACAGAAAAATTCCTCTGAGCTGAAATTTGGGTGGAAAGGGGCATACACAGAGATTCTTCCCTTAACACAGAACTTGTGATGTCCAAACCAACCAAGAAAAGCACTTATTTTAGGAGAACATGTTAAAGGTACAAATGAGGAAAGCAGGAAGTGCATCCAGTGAACCTTTTTGTAGTCTCCAGCTCTAAAAAACCCAAACCCAAATAAAAACAGTGATGAAGACCATACCTGCCTAGAGTACTGAGTTAGGCCCAGCCAGCACTTCTTTACTACCCCCGTGCTGCTGAGAATCAACACTTTGTTCTCAGAAACCTGGCCCTGCAGGACGAGCCTCAAAGTGACAAATCACTGATGTCCTTTATTCTATTCTATTTCCATCAGCTTTTTTTCCTTACTCACAGTCTGATAAACTGCTCAGTGTTAAGAATAAGGGCCTGGGCACGGAAGGTATTGCATTATCAGTACAGGATTTTTTCAGTCCACGTTTTTATGTTCAGATTTCTGAAATGGGAGCAAAATCTATATGCACAGCTTTTCCCTTCTCTGTCCAATAGGATATTTGGGTTCCCTACACTTGCTGCTCTCCTCTGCTGCTTGCACTCATTACCTAACGCAGGCTGTGGGCATGTGCTAAGGCCATCAACACTTGGTCCATGTTCTGGTCCTAAAAGATAAGGAATAACAAGGGTAAGAATATCAGAAGGCTCTTCAGAATGCATGAAATACCAAAATACATTTCACTGTACTCAGGGTAGTGCCTGGCAGAGACACCATAGTGTGGTATTTCCATCACAGCTTTCCCAGTCACTAAAGAGCAGCAGGCACCCCAAATTCCTCTGTTATTAGCATGGTTAGGTCATTTAACTATTAAAGCACGGTAAAAAGAGACTACACTAAGAGAATATCAGAAAAATGCAACTTATTGTTAACAAAGAATCAGTCATACCTTCACAGGATTCTGGAATGTTGTCTGAAGTTTTCTGCTGGAGAGAAGCTGGTTCTGGTAACACCCACGCTGTATCCTTTGCCTTGGAAAAAAACCACAAAATCAAAAGTGCACAGAAAATAGAATATAGCAAATAAATATGAGCACTGAGCTAAAGACTGCCTTAGCATCACTGGTTTATTAATACTGAATTCTTATGATTACAGCTTTTAGGATTAAAACCTGTACTCAGAAGGGCAGCTATTAAAATTACAAGAAATTTCTACCTTTACTGAAAACAAGATGGTTTCAATCCACTCCTGAGCACTTTTATTTCCCCTCTCAGGAATTTTGTTTGCCACATGTTTACCATCAAAACCAATAGTACACATTTTAACTGTGCTTTAGATTTATTTAATGTATGCTGGATCATTTATTTACATAGAATCACCACACCTTCTCCCCACTAGAAGTTCTTGCACTTCCCATTTTCTACACACTTCATTTTTGATTGTGAGCAGTCCTCCCAGCACTCCCGGTGAGTCCTCCCAGTCCCTCCCACATTCCCCTCAAGAGGCAGGTTTGTGACCAGGTCACAACAAATGTAAGAACTGTTACACTTTGCTGACTGAAAACCCAAGGTATAACACAGCATATTTTTAGCAGAGCACTTCCAAGCAAGAAATCCTGGCTCCAAGTGGAATTGTTATGTCTACAAAAACCAGATTTTCATTCCATATTTAGCTACTATTTGGGTCATTTAAAGTGAACATCTTAGAAAGTGGTTCACATCCAGGAAGAATTCTGAGCCTCACAGAAGGTAAAGCAGATAAATATTAACTCCCTGACCTACCTTTTCTCTATAAAGTTTTCTTTCAGGGTTTAATCTTCACCATAGAGCTCACAGTCAACCAAAGTGTTTAGAAAGGAAATAAGAATTAGACAGGTAATTTGTACCTTGGTAGAAACATGGGATGCAAAAAAATCCTCCTCCTCCTTGTTGTGAGGTGATGCTGGTGGCATTCCACACCCATCTGTCCATAGCTGAAATTAAGGGACAGAATTTTACAGGTTAATTGCATGAATGTGTATTTTTCAAATGCATTAATCTTAAAATGCCTCTGTTTTGTTTTCAGGTTAAAAATGTATTGATTTTTTTTCACTTGTCCATAATTTTTCCTTACGAATTTATCCAAGGTTCAATAGATGACATTCCCTTTTTTATTAAATTCATACATATTTCACATGTTCCTGGTGAACCAGCCAAGAGCTTCAAGCAAAGCCAGATCTCAGGGCTGGGGGCCCCAGAGTGCCACAGGAATGCAGGACAGGACTCCAACCTGTGATCTGCACTCCAAGATTACTCACAGACAAATCTTTTCTCATGGCTCCTCCTACTCCATGCAGGAATAATGACCTCTGTCAGAAAGGATACTGAAGGCACAAGCTCACCTTGCCATTCAACAATCAGCTCTATCAGTAAGTCAGAAAAGGAATTTTTTAACATGTGACAGGGGAGGGGATGGTTGGTACTAAATGAAACTTATCTGAATAATTTACTTCAGAAATTTAAATAGCACATAATCACTTAAGTTTGCAGTGCACAACTAAAAATATTTACTAAGCACTTACTGAACTTTTCAAATAATTAATAACAAACAATTGGATGGAATCTGTAATTGAAGCAAGATAATCACAGTTCCTCAAATATTCATTTGGGGAACTCACCATAAAGTTAGATACACACAGTATATTGTATTTACTTGAACACATTTTACATCTTAAACTAAGTCAAAAGAAATATTCTCTGAACTTGGTGATGTGAACTACATTGTCCATAGTATGAATGATCCATTAAATTTCATGCTATTTGATGCACAGGTAAGAGAAAAAAAAAAATAAAGCCTTCTTGCTTTCAATTTCCACTCATCTGATCAACTTCAGGTGTACCAGTCACAAACTTTAACTACCTGCATTAAGCAATGCAAACATGTTTTCTGTGTATGAAGAGAATTGTTGTCGAACTTATTTAACACTTCAGAAATCAATTCTGGATACTTCACTTAACTCTTGTCAGCAATCTTACAATGTTTTGACAGCTTGCATGAACTGCCTCAGCATTTCTGATGGAGAGCTGCAAGTTCTACACAACTTGCTAATTTCCCAGATACTATTTTTGTAGGGAAGAATCAAAAAAATACATATTTACCTGTTCAAGAAAAATCCCACTTAAATCACAAATAGTCCGTAGTTAATTCTATCACAATTTTTCATGCTGTACTTCTCTAAATATTCAATTTCAGATAAGCAAAAATCACTATATGGCTCACGGAGAAACGGCCCCATTTTCTGAAGACTGATAATCTTTTGTATTACTGATTGGAAATTTAAAGTGACTTGAGAGGAGAAGAAGGTGAAGTTTTCCAGGAATCTCCAGGCCTCAGGATACACACTACTCACATCAGTACCGTGCTTTCTCGTGGCCTGTGTTGCAAGAGATTTAATCTTCTCCTTGTACAGCTGAGCAGCACGACTGTTGTACTTGGCATTGGTGTCATTGCTTGTGCACCCGTGCTGGTGGAAAAAAGCAGACTGGGAAGCAGAACACAGAAAATGCTGTGAGGAACAGGTTTAAAAACTAATGGCATTTGACACAAAAATATATTGCAATGCAGCAAACTACTCTGCTCCTCTGCCTAAATCTAGTATTTTAAATTATGCAGTCTAAGTAATGTGCAAAGTACAAAGGAAACTGCACTCTGGCAACTTCTTTACATATAAATAAAACAGAAAAACCCCCAATGCATTAGTGGAATGCTTTAAGAGCATATACAAATTCAAGCTTCCATTATATACAAAGAATCCTTGTTCTGAAATCAAGTGATTAAGTGGAAGGAAGAGGTAAAATTGATTGCCAGTAGCTGTGCTCCACAGGACATTCCTAATATTCTAGAAGGCACTGCTTGGCTTCATCTCTGTCAGGCTGGAGAGAACAATGTATATTCAATAGCATCAAAATGAGTGTACAGAAATGGTCCTCCTTCAAAAGAAAGGTGTGTTCATGCACATATCTACGTGCCCGGATATGTTTATAGGCTTGTGTGTTTATATAAAATGAATAAATGAGGACTGTGCATTTCTGCATGTAAATATACACACCCGTTAACTTGGTACTCAGAGGGGCTTCTTAGGAACCCTAATTCCAATTACCATAGAGATTTAACCTGAAAGCAAAAGGAACTAAGGACACTTTGGGTTTTCTAGCTATCTAAAACACAGCAGGAAGCTCACGACTGCTGTCATCCAGGATTCAGCATCATCAGGCAGTTACAGAACACAAATGATTGATGTTAATCTAGCAATGCTTCTAGCCAATAGTTAGTACAACTAGAATTTGGTATTTGACTGGAAGCAAAAGGGAATAGCTTTTTAGTGCCATTAAAAGAAAAGTGTTAATTTTACTTCAAATGTCCAGACAATTTACCAATCTGGTTCTTCAAGTTTCGAGTATTAATCATCTGAATAATCCAAACCAGACCACTGAGAATTTGAGGTATTTGGGGAGTTACTGAGGGTATATTGCACCTCTTGGTACAATGTATGATAGGAAACAGTGACATCCAAGCAGGAAGACAAAACCCCACAAAATTAAACAATAAAGGTTTATTGTTATTCTTCTGCTAATAGGCTTTCTAAGATTAACTGAAGACTTTTTCAGACTTTGCCATCGCTTCTTTCCAACTGCCTCAAATCCTTTACAAAGCAAAACTGATATAATTTAATCAAAGCTTTTAAGCATTTGGCTAAAAAAAAAAATATTTTTAATGTGAAATCTCCCTCTTCTCATTAGTCAAAACTGTGATTTTTATGTACTAAGTGGCACAACAGAAACTTGATGAGGACACTCATATAAAAGCAGTACTAACATGGAAAGGAATAACTTAGCAAGGACAGGCAGATGAAAAAGAGGGAGAAGATACCATGTAACTGCTCAGATCTCTAAGCTTGAGATAGTGACTTGCTGCATGCCAAATTCAAAGAAAAATATCTGACTGGAAAATACAGAAGTGGAAAATAAGTAATAATGACCCTGAACTCCACATTTTTTGTATGCAAATAGGAAAAAAAAATTACAAAAACCCTAAAGACTTAAAGAAAGATTGTTAAGACTGTCAAGGAAAGGACTATGGAAAGCAAGCTTGGGGGAAGCTTCTTAAAGAAACAACATTAAGGACCAAGCACAAATGAAAAAAGGTAAGGGATAAGCAGTCAGGGAGTTAGAAGAATAGAAGAAATTGCTTTTGGAAATTGCATGTTCCCACAACGGGTGGGCCGACTTGGGGAAGCACTCTCAGTTCTTTGTGGAAAAAACTGGGAAAAGATTGCCAAAGAGCTTACAAAAGAAAACAAAAAGGGAGACTGAGAACAAGACAGCTGTCAACAGAACTTCAACTTACAAACACGTTGTGTAAGTACATAAAAAATCAAGCTGAAAGCAACAGCCAATATGAATTGCCCCAAACCATGACACTGCTAGACCCCCTCCAACAATGCAGCATATCTTATCTTCAGTGCTATCTCAGGTGAAGTCAAATCTTGATTCCAGGGTGACTATTGGCAGTTCCATGGTTTTTGGCATGATTTTTTCATGAGCCATGGAAGGAATGATGGTTACAGGAAGGGGCCACAAGCTTGGTTTACAAGCCATCTTTCAGTAGCTGTCTAAATGAGACATGTACTGACAAGGAATCTGATCTGGCCTTTTCTGTGATTTTCATCACTGACTTCTAAGGAAAAAAAAAAACATTTTCAGATTATACCAAAATGGAAAAGTTGCAAGAATGGAGGATGAAACCAGCATCCAGAGGAATTCTTAAAAAATGAATGGGGGGCGGCTGTAACACAGAAAAAGGACTGGAAAAATAAGAATATTCCCAGGAAGAGAAGCAGTAAGGACAGACGACATTTTCCCTGCCTACCAAGCTTCAATGTGCAAAGCAAACACTTGGGAGTACGTACAGCATTTGCATTTCCTCCGACCTGCATGCATCTCAGCTGGAACCAGGACCAATTGGAATCCAGTTCTGTAGACCTAAACACAAAGAAATGCTTTCAGTGTTACCTCCAAAGCTATTTAAAATCACTCTGTTTCTGTATTTTTGACAAGTGTTTCTCCCCACCCTCCCCCCCTTTATTTTGTAATCTAGTTATTTATCAGACCCCAAAAGGCCCTGAGTCAGCAGCTGGGACACTCACCTGGAATGAGACAAGCTCAGGGAGCAGATTTACTGCACCAGCTGTCTGCCTGAGCACTACCCAAGTACCAGAATCACAGAATAGTTTGGCTTGGGAGGGTAGAACTCAGGTTCTACACAATGAGCTGCTTCAGGAAGCACAGCTGGCAAATTGAACACAATTCCCAAGAAGCTATCAGACACAGCAAAGCTAACACAAACACTAAGAAGGTTTGAATCAGAAGCGGAAGGAAGAATGGGTTTTCCTCTCTGAGCAGGTATGTGAACCAACAAAACTATTAAAAGATGAATTTTACTGTCAAAACTCACCAAATACTTACCGAATGAAACTCAAGTGAACACCCAGGGACCGGTGGGTCCCTGAGCAGTCGATACACAGAAACACTCCATAGGTGATGCTTGCCCAGCTGGGGTTCTTTGCTCCACAGTCAAAACACACCTTAAAGCAAACAAAGATCAGGAACAAGACCTGAGCATAACCAGGCTTTATACAGGTCAATGTAACAGCCCTGCAGTGATCCAACTTGGTTAACTCATTCTTACAGCCTCTGTTGACATGACAACTCCATATAGCCTAATTTTATACATCTAAAGAGGAGTTACACAATCTGCCCACACAACTACATGCCTCCCTATCTCCAATTATAACCAGCGTGCACAGGTTGAGAAATCAGGTCAGAGAACCCCCGTCAGCCTGGTTCAAACACACGTTTAACACAGCGCTTCCAGCACTGCTGGAATGAGAAAGTGTTTAAAAAGTATTTCCCTGGCTCTCCTCATGTTGCACCTGTGAGTCCTCAGAAGGTATCAGCCGGACTAATGCCATCATTATCTACTTTCCTATATTGAAACCTTGACCTTCAGGGCAAGCCATGGCAATCCAGCTGTGTGAAGAAAGCCTCTGAGCACTGCTTATCCGGGCAGCCTCTGCAGACATTTGCATGATTCATCACACACCAATTGCCACATCAGCCTTTCCACTGTCTGTGCCACGCTGGTTAAAAAGCAACCAGGTCCACAATTACTGCGTGGACAAACCCAGGAATTTCCTACCCTCTGCCAGCACACTGGACCTCTAACATTCAGCAAAACAACAAGACCTGGGTCTGTGTATGTCTCATACACTCTGCAGGTCAGCAGACCACGACCTTCAAGTCCTTTTTCAGCTATTCTGAGTTTTGTGCTTCTTTGACCAAGGAAAGCAAGAACCGGAAAAAAATTATCTGATACAAATCAGTGATCAAATCCAAGGACCACCACAACTTTAAATAGAAACAGCTATCCTGAGTTAATGCCATGTGTACACACCTATTCCTGTATGACAGGACTTTATCTGATCAATGCTTTTTCAGAGGTATCTGCAAAGGCTGCAGAGATGTATTTTTATATAAAAATAAAAGTGTCCACCCGTAGGTACAGCCAGAGCCATCAAATAAGAAACAGCTCCACAGAGAGATAAGCTTTTACACACAAATTGACAGCATTCCAATCTGCAACTTTATCCCTTAACATCCTCCTATAAACTTAATGCATCCTCAGATAGCGATGGAAGTTCTAGCTATATGCAGATATAAAAAATAAAGTTTATTCCAAGCCAGGTGGGGACATAATGAACATCATGAACTGGCCACGGTGCTTCCAGCACCTCCTTGCCAAGCTGAACAACAAAATAAAAATAAAATTAAGAAGTTTTCTTGCCAGAAACTCCCTATGTACAACTGGATAGATATTTCTGTCTCTATTTTTTCGTACACACACAGTGAAACAAGCCCTGAGTCTGGGCTCAAGTCATGTCACCCATCATCCATCCAAATTAATTTCAAGTACATGCCCAGGAGCAGGTTGAGGCTCAACTCCTCAGTTTAATATGGGTTGATTTAGCTCGTGCAGTCCAAATTTATCAGGCAGAAGCACAGTCCACCAGCAGATCCAGCATTAACTGTTCCAACAACTGAACATTTTAAGGGTGAGCTTCAGTTAGGTAATGACTGGTAACACACACAGAAAGCACGGAGATCACAGCTTCTGCACGTGCAAGTCCTGCCTTTCCCTCTCAACGCAGACCTAACATTTATTAATGTTATTTACACATCCCACTCCTGTAGGTGGAAACGGGGCCTTCACTGGCATCCAGCAGAAATGAAAGCTACGCAGAACGTGTGACAACAGGAGGGGTTAGAGGGAGTCCCTGAAATAAGCTCAGGTGGAAGAATGACACAGAGAGAGTGAGGGAAAAAGAAGAATGAGTAAAATTTCATGTATGCCATATTCTGAGAAAACACACAGCCTAAGTAATCACAACTTGTTCTTTTTTTCCCCAATTCTTTGAAGCAGCTCCTTAACAAACACGAGACTCATGTTAATTCTAAACTGACTATTTTCAGGCTTTTTCTTACAAGGCCAAAGTAGGATGGGGACAACAAAAAAGGAGAAGATTCTGCTTGAAAGCAAAGCCAACAGAGCAGCCCTGGTCTCACTTCTGATACAGGAGAGCAAAGCTGACTTACAGCTGGAAGTCTTGTGGAAATTCCCTGGAGTACAAATGGGAAATGAGAATCTGGAGTGGGTGGTTAAAAAAACCACCCATGTTTTTAAAAGTTCAGTCATAAACATATCTGAAGACTCTCCTCCTTTCCCTTTCCCTTTCCTTTCCTCCAATTATAAGCACCTTGTAATTTCAACATCTTAAAGTCAATTGCATCACCCTGGAGTTGGCTGCCACAGCCCAGTATCTTCACTCACACAGGAGTCCCTACCAGACACCTGTGGAGATTATTCACAGGTATAAAAATGTACCTTTCAAGATTGACATGCAAGCAGGAGCATCCAATTTTCTTGCGAAAGCAAAGGAGGAACAGCTAATTCCATCAATATTATGCAACAGAAATAGATGCAGGTTTCATTAACATTTAGACTAATTTTGCTTAGTTTTCTCAATTTTTAAAGTGCTTCCCACCATGTAAATTTTAAGAAGAATCAGGGGGAAAAAACTAAAATCAAGTTCAGAGCCACCCCATGAAATTGTCTCAATTTTAAAAACAAAGTGTATTTTATGTGCAGATTTAGGTGCAACTAAAATATTAAAATATTGATTAAAAATAAATTTGAAGGATATGCTTAAATACTCTAGTGCTTTCAAAATACACTTGCATGATTTCTGTTTATTTTGTGTAAAAGCACTTCACAACAGTGTAGATTCAGTAAGAGTCACTTGGGAAAAAGCCAGCCAAAGACCTGAGATGTCTGTATGAGAGCAAACACAGAGATCTGGGTATAAGCCAAAGCAAGCAGTCGCTAAATCATAAAACATCCACCATGCACAAAACACCTACGTTACTAAATAAATAAATAAAATATTGCCATTGGATATGGAAATTCAGTCATAAATAGCTGATAGAAATGCACAAGCAGAAGAGGTGAGTGAGCTCAGCAAGATCACTTATCCCTGAGGTCAGGGTTACACAGAGACTTTCAGCTTTTACACTTTGAACCACATCTGGAACGGGGCTCCAGCCCCAGGGCAGATCCACACCTTGCCATTCCCAGGCTGTGGATCCAGCTGCCTGAACACTAACCCAGCTAGAACTCAGCAGGCAGTGCCACACTCAGCCAAGGTGGTCTAAATGCAAGCAGCTCCTCTTAGTCACCAGCCACTGTCCCCAGATATGCTTTCCTTCTTCTCTTGCATCAGCACGAATAATCCCAGCTGCTGATCCCGCTGGGAAGCAGCTCTGCGCGGGCACATGGACTCAGAGCAAAGGTAGGGCCACCTCCCAGCACAGCCACCCGGCCAGCAACGCCAACAGCAGGGAGGGAGCTGCAGGGCTGGCCACGGGAAGGCAAGAGGACTGGCTGCTTTGCAAGTGTCATGATCTCAAAACGACTTCGGGGACAAAAGACGGCAGAGTCCATTCTGGGGCAAAACTCAACACACGCACGAACCACACCCACAACAATAGCGAAACTCAGCCACCGACAAACCACCGGCACAACAGGCACACTGGGAGTCCAAGCAGAGACAGGAACACCATCATCAAGCAAATGAACCAGGTGGAAAAGAACGAAAAACCAACATTTTCAAAGGAACAGCTCTATGACAGAATAAGAGACCTTCAGCACGGCCTGAGTGTGCAAATCTTCGAAAGAGCTGAGCTGTAAAGCTCGAATGCTCAAGTTAACAGTATCAAGTAGCTTAAGGACTATGAACATTTTTATGGGTACAAAATACATCCTATTTAATAACTGCAACATGTTTGTTAAGTCATCAGGCAGCTGATCACCAGTCTGCTGTCATCAGGCAGCTCTACATTATGTAACACCCAAAGACACCAAGAATTCAAAACCTCCTCATAAAGGGAATAACATCAAATTACAGATGTTAATTTCAAGACAATTATTCAAACATCACTTTCAACACACTATAACCCAGAAATTAAACTGTGCATTTATTAAAACGAGAATTCGTTTTCCTAAGCTCATGTGCAGTAAGAACTACTGCAGAGCACCCAGAACAGTGTAAATACACATGCCTGCCTACAGCAGGCAGTCCTTCCCAAACTCTACACATAAACTGCACAGTTAAGGCAAATTACTAAGCTTTTAATACAGAACCCTCTTCAATATTTCCACTTTCCCATGTCTTTCTTCCCCAACAAAAGAAGACTTACAAATAAAAGGGGCAGACAGACTGCTTAAGAAGAACACAACAGAAAGGAAACAAACAGAAAGGAAACAAACAAGATGTAATCAAACAGGAGAGGAGAAACTGATGGAAGAAACAACTTTTACTTAAGGAGAATGGCCAGACAGACAGGCATGGGAGAGTTGTGAGATCCGAGCTGCTGTTTTCCACTCTCCCTCCCTCTGCCTTCTCAGGTCAACCAGACCAGGCACCACCGCATTGTTACCGAGTTCTCTGTGCCTGAGCCACTTCTTTGCCACTGGCCCACAGTGAGTGGCAGCACACACTGTGCTAATATTGCTTTGTCAACACTGAATTTCTGTGTAGCATCTGACATGGGGAGAAAGCTACACCTGAGCAACCACAGGTGCCACATGCACCTGATTAAATCTAGCAGGGTAACAAGGAGACCAGCACAGGGAACTGCTCGAGGCACTCCATGCTTGCCAGGCAGGGGCAGTACTTTTTAGTTCTCCTGTGATCCCAAAACAGAAAAAGCATCACAATAGCCCTAAACTACTCAATTTTCAGGCACAGTGCCAGTGAATTTCAGGAACTTGTAAGAGATCTCCTCTCACCCTCGTTGTTGGAACTAGGACCTTTCCTTGATAAACTTTTTACCCCATTGCAAAGGCAAGTTTTAAGAATACTCTTGTTAGAAACTGAGAGTTCACCTCCGAGCTCTGCTTTCTGAGAAACCACACCTGTACAGTCTTAATGAATTGTGTTCATAGAGCGGAAGTCAGTTTTGGACCAGAGACAGACATCCGGATTCCTATTCCCAGAAAACAAACCCAACGTGTTTCTTCGTAAGGCTAATCCAACGTTTCCTGGTGGGTGTATATTTCACGTATGTTCTCAGCATCACAAAGCCAACACAAACAAGCAGCACAGAGCAGCTGAAGGCACTTGTGCCGCCTCACCTGGCCAGGCACCTTTCCTACCCCACACCTCCACACGCAGTGGACACTACAGAAACACCTTCACGACCCGAAAAAACCCACCTGAACACGGGACAAGCCCAACAAGACTAGAAAACAACAAACTTTTATCACTGCAGAAGTGGCTGTACCACTTCGCTGGATAATTAAAAAAGGAGGAAAAAAAAAAAAGAAACGCTCACTCAACGCCACGTTGTGGCTGGTTGGGAACTTGTTTTTATGGCCAGCGCAGCTGACCCTCGCAGCGGACCTGAGGCA
>VWZW01004014.1:329876-341057 GCA_013397115.1 Edolisoma coerulescens | reverse complement strand
AAGGGGCGGCGCGGCCGCACCCGGCCCGCCCGGTTGCCGCGGAGACGGGAGCGGAGCGAGACGGCCCCGGGGGGCGCGGGGCGAGGGGGCTGCTGGCGATGGGGGAGACCCGCACCCACCGCCTGCGCCCTGCACAGAGTCACGGGAGCGTTCGGCTCGGAAAAGACCTCGGAGATCAGCGAGGCCAACCTTTGAACGATCGCCACCGTGTCAGCCACACCATGGCACTGAGCGCCACGTGCATCTTTCCAGCTGNGTGCCCACGACAGGGGGACAGTCACTGCCCTGGTCCTGCTGGCCACACCATTGCTGACCCAGCCCAGGAGCCATTGGCCTTCTTACCCACCTGGGCACACGCTGTGGACCGGCAGCCCCAGGCCCTTTCCTGTGGGGCTCCTTCCAGCCACTCTCCCCCAGCCTGGAGCTGCTGGGGTTGTTGTGACCCAGGGGCAGGACCCGGCCCTTGGCCTTGTTGAACCTCATTCCTTTGGCCTCAGCCCATTTATGTAGCCTGTCCAGGTCCCACATCACGGGATGTGGGAATGGGATCAGACCCTCTGAGATCTCCATGAAATTTTTTGACTAAACTAGGAGGCCTGACATGATGATGAAAAAGGCCAGAAAAAATAAAACCGTTTTGTCCTGTCTCCTTATGCTTCACAAAGGAATAGGCTAAGCCAATATCCAGGAAATTACCATAAAATCAATAAAATTTTCCTCCTTCTCTCTACAGGTCATCACACACTGTAGAAACCTGAGGGGTATATGACCCAGGGTACCTGTGAGGCTGTTGGCTGAAGACATTTGCAAGCAGAAGAGTAAAAGAAATGGAGCTTCCTGGACATACCAGTCATGTAGCCTTCCTCTGAGATACAGTCATATTCAACTGTTAAAGAAATACAAGATTATTAAAAGTAATATTGGCATATTTGGTTCTGACACCTCACTGATTGCTTTGTGTACCCTCACCTTGCACTGTCTTCTACTGCCCATCTAATATTTCTAATATTCTAATATTGCCAAATATCCAGTCTCATGCTTTTGCCTGTGTCTTGGGTCTAATTTCTGGTTTTTTGGGTTTTATGTGCTACATTTTTGTCTTGAAGAGGGGAGGGCAAGGGTAAGTCTGAAAAAAAAAGAGGCTAAGTAGCAAGATCTCTAAAACAGGTGTGCCATAAACGGGCTACCCCACAAAAACTGACAAATGGAAGGGATTCATCTCTCCTACTGGTCCTGCAGATTACACCTTTAGGAAGAAAAGGCCAAGAAAAAAAACCCCAGCCAAGACAGAAGAGCAGGAATGAGTGTCACTCATAGTTCCAGGATGAGCCTGCAGCCAGAGGGTGAGAGACTGCAATATAAGAAATCGGGGAAACTGCAGGGAAAAGCAAAGGGCCAAGAAACAAAGGAGAGAGACAACTTCCTAGTGCCAGATTTACAGTCACATACAACTTTTTTGATGTCATGTGTAATGTGCATAATGTCATATATATAACCAGTGACCAGGCAACCTGCTTTAAACAATTCAGACTGCATAGACAATATTTGTGCAGCCTACCCAGTGGTCTCCCCAGGGCAAATTGTTGCCTTTCAGGTGCTAAGACCTCCAAAACAGCAGCTCAAAAGTGTTACACTCATACAAATACTAAATGTTATTTTTCCTCCAGTCTGACTAACAGAAGAACAAACACCAGCAAAAGTGCTTTACTGAATCCCTTTATTGACTTCTGTGCACATGTTATAAAGATGGGGTACATTACCAACAGCAGCAACAGCTAAAGTACAGATAAGTTTAGATACAAGGAATATTCTAGAAATATTTGCTATATAGACTCCTCCTACTCAGAGGCTGCAAATCCTCTGCAGCCTGCCTCAAAGAAGTTATAATAGATAAGATCCAAAAATAATATAAAAACAGCTAATAAGATCATAATTGCAAACAAATGCATTTGAACTTCAAGTGCCTCAGTTCCAGTTTTAGCTGAAGCTATGGCATGTGGGGGAAAAAAACCCCAAACAAATACAAAAATTAATTACTGCCCCAAGACAGAAACAATATATTGTGAGATGCTCTTCTGGACAAGTGGAACAGAATAATTTAATTCAGGCCAATGAGGAGAGGAAACAGACTTCTCTACTAACAACATTTAGTTTCTTGAACTTTCAATATCCCTTTCATACAAATCCAACTAAAGGCTGTCAGAAAAAGAAAAATCGAGTCCAAGCCCAGGCTTTATAAAAAAGCTCAGTGCAACCTTTCACATTCCCTGTTTTGTCCATGAGTTTTTGCACTTGGATATAATGCAATCTAAAAGCTTACCTGTATTGCAAATCAGTGCAGAATCAAGTCAGATGTGAATTAAGAGCATGTCCCCACCTGGTCATTTTTGTTGTCTAAACAAGGCCCAAATCCACCTTTTGATGCAGGAGCTTGAGCCCATGCCTTGATACATGCACTGATATAGTTAGATGGTTGGTGGTATTACAGGATTAAGAAAGTTCCAAATGAAATTAATATAGGTCTTGTCCAGGTATGGAGAGGTTAGAGATTTAACAGAGATCTGGGATGACATAACCGGAGAGTGATCAGACTTGATGGCATGTCTTCATTTTGTCTCTTCAGCCAAAATAATGTAAAATAAACAAGCACTACGTCCTGTTTTGTTGAAGAAGCAGAACCTTCCTGTGCTGACTTATCTGGAAATAAAAGAGACAAAAGCTGCTACAATTAGAGTACCTCACTGGAGCTCAGCCTGCTCTGAGTGTTATCCTAGTTACCTAAAAATCCCAGCCTGAACAACACAGCCTTTGGTTTGGGAGCTTCCTTGCGCCTCCTGTGCTAAATGCCAAGGAATTGTATGGAAATCCAGCCGGGCTGGGAAGGGCTTACCCGGGTGGCAGCAGGGTGGCAGGGCTGCCTTCCTCAGCAGCTGTAACATTTCACGGCCAGCACGATGACGGTGAGGAGCAGAACCACTGCGGAGAAGAGCAGGGCGAAGACAACGTAGCACCAGGGGGAGTTCTCCGAGCAGGTCACTGCCAAGGGGACAAGGGACAGGGTGTCACTGCGGGCAGAAGCAAGGCAGCTTTTGTCCTGAGTGATGGGCGTGTGAAAAATCGTGGTCCCTAGGCCTTCAGATACAGCCTGCCACAGATACAGCACCTGTATATCTGGATGGGTTTATTTGTATACAAACCTGTGTGTGACCATGTGTACACTTAAAGCCACACTTTCAGGGTCAGAAGAACCATTTTCCTGGCCAGTCCTAAATTCTATCATCACAGCTGTTGAGAAGACACCTAAAAATACAACCTCTTACCTTTGCTGGCAGAGGACAGCTTTGCCAGCGCTGCTGTGCCAACATTTTGCCACGTGCACACACAGCACTGCCAGTGCTTCCCACTCTGGAATATACCCTGCCTTTTCCTTGGAAAATGGCTTGCAGTGCTTGTGCTGTCCTGTGTTAATTGTCTGAGGTTACAAGGAAAGCTTGAAGGTCCCGTTCAGGCTTTAAAGAAAGATTTTATAGGTAATTTGAAATTCTAGAGACTCTTTCCAGATTACCATAATTTTTAAGCACAACAAAGACACACTTGTTTAACTGGTCTTTAAATCCTTGCCCCCATCATTTTCCGCTCCAACGCTAATCCTGACTAGGACCACTGTGTTCATTTGATCCCCATTCCTTAATACTTTCCATTTAAACTGCTCCCCAATCTCAACAAGAATCAGAACAAACATTTGGCTTCTGTGGTTTTAAAGAGGTTCCAGCGAAGAATGTGAAGGGGCAGAGCTCTCCTGGTAGCATTTATCCATATGTAGAGCATATATGGATTTTGATATTCCTTGAACAAAATTCTAAAAACCTGGACAGTGTAGCCAGAATCAGAGGAAGGAAGGAGGGAAGTGAGGACTGGGATGTAAAAAGGAGCCAAAAACCAGACAGGTCGATGGCCCTACATCAAAACTGCATTACTGACAACACTTTCCATGCTGCAGTCCAAGCCTGGATTCACTGGGATGAAATCAGAGGACATTTCAATGAAACCAGTAAACTGCCATAAATAACCAGGGTCTCCACCTGGCTCACTCCCTTGTCTGCCTGACTGCCACTTTTATTCAGAAAAAACATCTGAAGCTTTCAGTTTCCTTTTTCTTGTTGTGAGGCCAAATTAAACCCCAATGGAAATGTTTGTTTGCACTAGCATTTCCCACAGCTAACTTTTTTTTTCCCCCGTATATATCTTAATTGCTCTTATGCATCACATGAATGCAATATTCTCTTCTTCATTTTCACCTCCTACACAAGAGTCAAAACTCATATCCAATATATTATTTCACTTTGCAGAACAAAATTTTCTTTCAGGGCTGGTTACATGGTTTGAGGCAGTTTAAAGTATCTTAAAATTTTAACTTCAGAAAAGATGGACACAATTTTTCTGTAACTGTCAAAAAGCTGTTCAAAATTTTTGTTTTCTGGCTATTACTTTCCAAAAGTAACTCAGTTTTCTTTAAATACTGCTGGTGGCCTGTTCATTCACCCAAAATTCATTTGGAAGTGAAAAACAATACATGGAAATTGTTGCTAAAATGAACAGAAGAGTTTTCAAGTGCCTCCACTGCAAAATGAATTTTAAGCATGTTCTGAGCACCCTTCAGGAGTGGGGAGCAGGGAAAAATGGATCAAAATCCCCTGCAGCAAAGAGAGAAAGCGATGTTCTCCCATACTCTGGAAAAATGTGATGTTTGGCTGCTGAAATATAATGAGAAAATGTGAAGTGTCCTGCAGTGTTGCAGTACCTGAATGTGTAATTTTGGGTGTGCTGTCAGGACTGTCAGATCTCCATTTCACCTCAGCATATGTGACTGGATCACCTGGAGGGACAGAAAAGGCTGAAATTACTAGAAGGGTTCATGCAATAATTGTTCTGTGGTGCAGTATTCTAACTAAATAAATAAATACATAATATTAATTTATTAAATTCTAGAAAATTTTAAAAATCCTTCTAGGTGACTCTCAGTTACCATACATCAAACTACTGTATTATTAATTCTGTTTTTTTCTTGTCATTCCATATCTTCCACACACATTTATATATTCTGTCAATCTTTAAGCAGAAGTTAATCACTGGCAACTTTTTTTTCTAAATTATTTTCTTTTCTGTTTACTTCTTAATAAACCACAAGCATGGCTGTGACACTCACGGTCACAACCATTACAAAAAGTACTTCAACCTGTGTTACAAGATTTTTGCAACCAACAGAGAGCATAAAAACTGTTGTCAGGGTGGGCTTCCCCGAAGGTGTGGGATTGCCTGGAAAATTGCACTTTCCCAGCCTGAGTAGTGGAGAGTTCCTGTCTGCTGGACTGTCAGGAATGCTCGATCATGGAAACAGGTCTGGGAAAGGAATTTGCAACAGGATTTTCAGCAGCAACCAAGAAATTGGGTGGTTTGCTGAGACTGCTTTTGCTTTAGCAGCTCTCTGCTTATCTTTGGAGGCTTGTCTGTCATCATGCATGGATGCTTCCACTGGTCACGTGCATAACAGCAGAGATCTCTTTCAGTGCAAAAACAACCCATTCTTTGGCTCTCAGTGGCCAGGGCTGGGTGCAAAGCCCAAGCAAGGCAAAGACAGTGTTTAGGTACCCGACTCCTATGATGTAGTTGAGCTGCATCCCACAGGAAGTGCTTTGAAATTCATATACCTAAAGGTATGCCCAGAGGGCATCTCACTGCCCAGAGGATTTCCACAGGGCCACTGGCACACACCAGTGATATTTTACAATCAGAAAAGCTCAGGGAAGAGGTACCAGTAGAAAGATGACTGCAGGTGTAATGGGGCAGTGGACTGCCCTGTGACACAGCTTATCTTTCGTTTCGTGATATTAAATCCAGAGATGAACTCTACAGTTAGGAGGGAAAGAGCTGAGAGACAGGACATGTGCCACTGACCCCAGCAGTTTTTGGCAGGTGTGGCTGCAGAAAGGAAGGAAGGAAGGAAGGAGCTATATTTTTATATCAGCTGCAACACACCACTTTCAGGGTTGCCTGCTTTGCATGTTTTGCCTCATTCCCCACGAGCTACTTTCAAAAAATTTGCTCACTGATAGTGTATGAAATTAGATTTTTTTTTTTGCCTGAAGGAAATCAACCACCTAAAGGTGCCAGAGCTTCTGAGATCTACCTTAGATTTACAAAAAATGTCGAATTCAACCCATTTTCAGAACTAAGCCTCTTTCTCAGGCAGCAGCCAAGAAGTCAGAACAGTTTAGCAGCATCTGGCAGAAGATGAGGGCTCAGTTTCCTGCACTTGTGCTCTCAAGTATGAAAGCGATGGAACACAAAAAGAAATCGAAGATGAAGATTGTAAGAATGTATAGATATGATTTTATATCTATAAGAACATGAACAAATATTAGTTCTATGGATAGGTGATTTTTTTTCTGCTGTATCTCACTAGGACACACTGGTGCTATTAATAGGTGCCAAATTCAAGACTGATTTAAAGTATTTCTTCATGCAAGATATTACAATCAGCTTGTGGAAGTCCTTGTTTTAGGATGCTATTTTAGTAAAGCATTTTTTGGGACACCAACAGGGATGCAAGATTCACAGGAGCGACAGGAATCTAGGTATTGCAATTGAAAATAATTTTTTTAAAAAATATGACAGGTTAAATACCATGATGGCATACTCTAAAACGTAAGAAAAAGCATTTTGTGTGAAATTTGGTTACTGAATTAGCCCCATAGTTGGCTATTAAATTTTTTTAGATTCTGAATTTCCAAGCACCTTATAATGGCAAATTTCAGAAGTATGATCTTGGCCTAGGGGGCTCTCAGAATAATTCATACAGCAATTTATAAGCATGATTCACTAAAGTGAACGAAAAGCTGTGTGAAATCACTTAAAATCACTATAACATATGACTGGAAATTTAAGGGACAAGTGAGGAAAAAAATAAAAATCGATGGGACAGGCTTTGATGCTCTCAAAGTTTGAGACATTTTCACAGTGAGTTGTACTGGGCATGAGGGTGCATCTCCAATAAATCCTTAGGGGACAGTTCTACACTGGAGCTCTAAGGATTGTCCTGGCAGTGCAGCTCTTCTGCAGAGAACTGATCACATAATTTAAGGGGCAAGCTGAGTTAACAACGAAAGACAAAGATTTTATACCTGTACAGGTGCTTTTCGTAGTCTATTCCAAGGAGTGAATATACAAATCTAATTTTTAAGACTAAATATTGCTTTGCTGGCATACTCAAGACATATTTTTCTTTCCTATTGTAACCTCTGAATATTATAATTTAAAATACATGTTCCATGCTCAATTGTCTAACAACTAGCAAAGATCTGGTTGTTGATCAGAATTGAAAAAGTAAAACTCGATACTTTTGGTTTAAAAACATAAATTATTTCCTACCTATGGCCAGTAATGGCTATATTTTGCACTTTATTGCCTGAAAATAAATTTTTTAAGCAATGAAGTTTTATAGTTGAACGCATCAGTAGGTCATAGACAAATTGTAGGACTAACAGTTTTCAAAATTATAGAAACTTCTATTAAATCTTGACTTGTGTTTTTCTCAACATAGCACTTTTAGAAGAGAAAGAAAGAGGGACACAGATCAAGAGAAAGAGAGAGAAAAAGAGAGAAAGGAAGAAGAAAGACAAGGAAAAAAGAAAATAGAAACTGACCTATCACTTTAGAATTGAAAAATATTTCTGGTGTCTAAGAAAGTGAATCAAATTCAAATACAAAATGTAAGTGGACTGCAGGAGAGAAAAGTCCATTCAGTGAACTTTAACTGTCAATGAGATTCCAATAATCTCTATAAAGATCTTCAGTGTCTGAACATTAATGTGTTTCAGAAACTGCTCATTTCAGCCATCTTACTGAAAGCCAGAATGGGATTTTAAAGGTCAATCTGCACTTTTGCTAGAATTCATTATTCATTCTATCAATAAACATGAATTTGCCAAGCCAACAGATATTTATATAATAAACAGAGGTGGGTAGTGATAGTTATAAAAGGCTTTCAGCATGACTTCAGCTGCTTGCAAACAATTTAAGAAAGAGTGAGAGTTTTAAGAACGTGTCAATGAGCAAAGGAGAATCTGTAATATTAAGATGACCATTTTCCTTACCTGTATCTGAAGCTTCTGAAATAAAATTCACTCTTTCCTTGGGCGACACCTTGGCGTAGAGCACCTCACTGGCCATTTTGAAGCGTTGCTTTCAGCTCTCAGATCTGCCATCAAAATGGACTCACTGAAGAAAACACAGCCCCTATTTCTGACCTCCCCCCATCACACCACATTAGGTCAAAAGAAGTGTTTAAATGACTGCAAAACGGAAGGAAACTAGAAACTTTTTTTTTCAAATGTAAATTCTCACCCTGTAGCTTTTGATAAACAATCCTTAATTCTTAGCCCCTTCTCTTGGTGTGTGTTCTCTCAAAAACTGAGATTTTGATCAGTTCTCTCATAAAGTGTGACCTTCAGCCCACACATACTTCTCATTTAGAATCTGAGCTAGCAACACACTATGTTCATATTCTCCACAAACCAACTGGACATTAAAATGTGTTTCAACAGAAAACTCAGTTCCTGATGATTAGATTGCTCGTTTTGTGATTGTTATATTGCTTTGGTTTGTGATTATCAGATCACTTCCCCCTAAACTTCAGTAGTTCAGAGTTGAAACCAGAAAGCAATGAAATAGGGAGGAACAGAAAGACTATCTGGTATTGCTGAAAAAACTAATTTAAATACTTTTGAAACAAATTTTTTCTGCATTTTATTTTTTTAAAAATTTATTTCATACAGAATAAAATTAATTTTAGAAGTTGGGTTAAAAATGTTACTATAAGGCCCACTTCCTTTTTTTCTTTGGATTTTCCTCCCCATAGACATTTCTAAATTTTGGGGTTTTTTTTCTAAATTTTTGGGGTTTCTGGTAACTTAGAATGATACCAAAACTTTGAATTCTTCTCACAGAGGAACTTCTGCTCTTCAACCAGCTCTACACCACATGCTAATCCTCATAGCCCTGGGGCACTATTGAGCTCAGAATTAAACCAGGGCTGAGTCTGACCTGTGATTCCTCTGCATGTTGATCATCAAATTTTCTCAATAAAGGCAGAAAATGTGGTTCTTTGGAGTTATCATGGTGGTAAGTCAAGGAATGCAGTATTTTAGCCTCTTGGGACCAGCCATAGAAGAAGGATGAACACTTTGGCATTTTCATCTTAAATCATTGAAATGTTTTGAGGATGGGCCTTCACAATCCTGCTAACTAAAAGGCTCTGCATTAATCACAGAATGGTTTGGGTTGGAAGGGACCTTAAAAATCATCCAGTTCCAACCCCCCTGCCATGGGCAGGGACCGATTCCACCAGACCAAGTTGCTCAAAACCCCATCCAACCTGGCCTTGAGGGATGGGGCAGCCACAGCTTCTCTGGGCAACCTGGGCCAGGGCCTCACCACCCTCACAGGGAACAATTTCTTCCCAATATCCAACCTAAACCTCCTCTCTGTCAGTGTGAAGCCATTGCCCCTTGTCCTGTCACTCCAGGCCCTTGTCAAGAGTCTCTCTCCATCTTTCCTGTGGGTCTCCTTCAGGCACGGGAAGGCCACAATGAGGTCACCCCAAAGCCTTCTCTTCTCCAGGCTGAACAATCCCAATTCCCTCAGCCTTTCCTCACAGCAGAGCTGCTCCATCCCTCTGATCCCCTTGGTGTCCCTGCTCTGGGCTGGCTCCAGCAGCTCCCTGTCCTTCCTGTGCTGGGCCCAGGGCTGGATGCAGCCCTGCAGGGGGGGCTCAGCAGAATGGAGCAGAACCACAAGGTCCTTTTCTTTCATGGAAGGGAGGACAGCAAAGGGAGAAAGTGATACTCTCCCATACTCTGGAAAAACGTGATGTTTGGCTGCTGAAATATAAATGAGAAAATGTGAAGTGTGCCGCAGTGTTGCAGTACCTGACTGACCTTTCAGGAGGAGGTGGGAGGACTGTGGAGGTACCAGCTGGAAAGCAGAAGTTTGTGAACACCTGAGATTGAGGCTCCTAAGTGGGTCAGCAGAAGATCACAGGGTTAAAGCATTTCTGTCCACAGCAGCATGGCATCAATCCCAGAATGGTTTGGGTTGGAAGATACCTTAAAGACCATCTAATCCCAGCCCACTTCCAGTTCCAGCATCCTTCCCCTTCTAATTCCAGCATCTTCCCTTTCCCTCAGCAGGCAGGTGATGGTTCAGTAGAAAAAGACATTTCTTGCTTGAGTTTGCAGCCAAGTTGTTCTGAGGAAGATTCTTTACTTTAACAAAACAACATGAGGAAGGGATTTGTATTAGTACTTAAGCATTAACTGTGTCCTCAGTGCCAGTGATGCAAAGCCAGACTAAATTTATTTATTGCAGCATCCAAAGCTTTTGAAAACACCTGGGGAAAGGAAGAAAGAACTTCTGGAGGCTTGCTGTATTCCATCCTGTGTATTAATAACTGCACAGAATTGGAAAAATTATTTTGTCAGTGGAATTGAGAAGAGCATATAAAGTTGTACCTATCATTGGAAGGATATTTCAAGAATTTGGAAGTTTTTTCCCCTCCTACATTAATCCTTTGCATTTGAATAATGCAAAATAGTCACTAGATGTCTCTACTTCACCATAAAATATATCAGAATTTCTATTCCATCTAAACAGATGAAAATTTGAAGTGCTTATATAGCCTTTTTTTTTTTTTTCCAAAAGTATGAGTTGTGTAACACTGATCTGTTTGATTCCTTGAGTTCTGCAGACAGACCTGCTCTGTCCCAGCACCTAAAGCTCTGCTATAGCTCCCAGATAAAGGAAATCCTCTGGCCTAGGCTAAAACACCCAGCATTTTCCCTCCCTGAAATAGATAATAACAGGTTGTTATTCCTGCACTGGGCAGAGTAGGAAGGGGAAAACCTTTCTTTACTTCATGGTTTTGAACTCTCCCCTACAGAGAATAAATTTATATCGTTTATATCCAAAACAAGCACGTTTGTTTATATAAATCTCCATGGATATAGGCCACTGTTTAAGTTATCAGCTTTTGAGCATAAACTGGCGAGCTGACTAAAGCTGAACAAGCAGAATAAAAGCCACCGAGAATAGTATTTTAAAAGTATTTTCTCCCCCCCCCCCCTT
>VWZW01004014.1:246876-329869 GCA_013397115.1 Edolisoma coerulescens | reverse complement strand
CCCCCCCTTTTTTTATTTTCCTTTTAAGCAATCTGTATGAGGTGGCAGATGCAACCTTGGTATCCCTGGGTAAGAAATCCTGTATTTTCAAGAGCGTGGAGGCCTTCCCATCTGATAATTAACCACCTTTTCCTGTATATGTTTTCCTAGAAGGGGCATAGAAAAATACTTCAAATTCGAGAGTACTGGATGCTGTACATTCAAGATTTCCTCTGATAATCTTATTTCAAATATTTGAAGATCTTCCTGAGTCTGAGCAGATCAATCTGTAGCATATATCATAAACAGCACGAATAACAAGGATGTGATGCTGGGTTGAAATTAATAATCATCTGTGTCTGCCAAAAAGTAATGCAGTATTCTATACACAGTGTTTAAAAAGCCTTGATCTTAAAGATTTTATGATGCATTAAGATAAATTCAGGATGGTTGTGAAATACCACTGGAAGCATTGGTGCTTCAGGCATATTTCCTGTGAAAATAGATTAATGAAATTCTGGATAGATTACCTGGAAGTTCTAATACTGCAGGAAACATCATATTCTTACAGGAAACATCATAGCAGTTTGTTCTTATTTTTTTTCTTATTCCATGCTGTCCTAGTTTGGATATGGGCTTAAAAAGGCAAACTACTGAATCCTGGTCTGTCCCTTGTACAGCTGACCAGAACTGTCATTTACAAGTATATTTTTGCTTGCATAATTGCATAATTTTGAACTAATATTATTTGCATATTAAGGAAAGAAAGATAGATAAATTGTAATTCTACAATGAATAAAGTCCCCTATTTTTTCAGGAGTTTTTCAGTCAATTAAAGCCTGACTGGCTCTAATAGCTCACAGGAAAGCACTCAGATAAGGGTGGTGGGTGTTCCATTAGAGGCAGGAAACACTGGAGGTGAACCTGCTGAGAAAGACCTGAAGGTCCCACTGATGCCAGCTTCACAGCCAGGAATTTCCAGAGTCAGCTGCACTCAGGTCATCCCTGCTTTACACTGGTGCAGCTGAAACCAGAGCTCATGCTCTGCCTTTTCAAGAGCTGTGCAGGTGGTTTATGACTTCTGTAAATAATTTATTTGGGTGCAAACAGAATGCTGAGAGGAATGCAGTGAATCTCAAAGACTTCCAGTGTGGAAACTCCCTCCCTGAGCTCCTGGGAAGAGGCTCTTTGAGAGAGGAGGAGGTGTAAGGCAGTTTGGGGCTTTTAGCTGTTGCACCTTGATGTTCCCTCTGAGATTCTGAGACAAAAAGACAATCAAGAACTGGCTTGAATAAACTGCACTGAAGTACAACTACAGATTTTGGTTGGTGTTTGTCTGGGCCAAACTGAGCTACTTTCTGTTACCTTCCCCATGCTGGAATTGTTCAGGGATCATTTTTATTGTTACAAGAGAGGTTTCACTTGAGCTCAGCAGCTTTCAGGCAGCACAAGCAGCTGTTTGGCCATCAGTGATATTTGCACACACTCTCCTTCTGCTTGAAATTGCTGCTCAGGATCAGGTGCTGAGGACACAGAACACTGTGCACAGAAAGCTACAAAGGGAGGGAATTATGCAAGAGGGACTGATAGAGCAGCACACACTGGCACAAGCCTGTTTTAAATAAACAACCATTGCAATAACTGATCCAAACATTCCTAAAGGGAGATGGGAGGGCCTAAATGCCTCGTCATGCGTGATTCCTTGAAGTCCAGCAGAATTGTCATTTTTCTTATAAGCTGCATAAGAACTCATCAAACAGACCCCTTCCTTCTTGCAAATACCCCTTTGCAGCTATTTTCCAGCTATGCAAGGTAAACCTAAAAAATAGAACTCATTCCTGAGAGATATCAATCTCAAAGCCCACAGTCATTCAAATTAAGTCTTTAGTTGCCAATTATTTCTATTCAGAGGTCGTTGGACATAATCCTGTTCCTGCTGGCACTACCTGGAAACTCTCTAAAAGCTTGGTTATAGGGATCTACTGTGTCCAGAGGTTTTAGAGTGCAGAAACTGCAGTGACTGTAGTGCCCAGCAATGCTGCCCACAACCTCTGAGGTTTTGATGTTCTCAAACCCAAAAGGGTGAACCTCACAGCCCTCCTGACCAGACAGGTCTCCAGGACTCCCAGCCCCTCTCATTCACAGAGGGAAGGGGAGGGGGTGAAGCAGAAGCTGTCTCATGGCTATCACCACAGCAGCCAGGCAGCTGGGCTGCCCCATGGCAGGACACACTGATGGTGGGTGCTGGGGCAGGGCTCTGACAAAAGCAGCAGCTTTTTCCCCCTGTGTCAGGGCTACACAGGAGGAAAAACACTTTCCCCCACAAACACCTTCCTTCCTTCCCTTGTTAACCCCAACACCCCTGAGGATTCCTGGAGGATCCCCTGACAATCCCCCAGGGTGGCAGAGGTCATGTAACATTTAGTGCAGGAACAAACACAGTGAGAACTGAGCCTGGGGTCTCACATTCCAACTTCCCATCCCTATTTTAGGGATTCGTCCTGCAACAAAGAGAGCAGTGACTAGAAATAAATGGCAAGAATGGCAATAAATGGCACAAGAACTTGTGCTGACTGTGACACGGAAGGTGCTGCAAATGGAAAGTCTGAGTATAGAGACGAGGTGGGTATTTATCAAGACTAGAGACACTTTTAACTCCACTCTCAAGGCTTCACCTCTGACTTTGTAGCAATGGATGTGCCAGCCAGCCTTGATACAGCTGGAAGGCCATGGATGGGACAGGCAGGGCTCACCTTGGCCCTGGCAAGGAGAGAAGAGGAGCTGCCCCTGTGTAGAAGTTACCTCCACTTCCTGCAGCAACCATTTTCGTATTACTCAGAGGCTAAAAGGTTGCTGAAACCACAGTGCCATTTGCTGGTGGCTCAAATCAGGTCATCCAAGAGCTTCCTCACACTGTATTTGCATTCTTTTTCTTGAAATCATCCACAAATAAGAGGTGGCTGCCGAATGGGGACCTATTTCCCAGGAAGAGAGCTTTACAAGGAGGTACTTGGGAAATGAGCCTGCGTGCAGCTCTGGGGTCCTGCACAGGGCATGGACCTGTGGGGGTGGGTCTGGAGGAGGTCACAGAGATGCTCCGAGGACTGGAGCATCTCTGCTACAAGGACAGGCTGAGACAATTGGGGTTGTTCAGCCCTGGAGAAGGGAAGGTGTGGAGACCTCAGGGCTGGATACCTTCCAGTGCCTGAAGGAGGCCAACAAGAAAGCTGGAGAGGGAAGGTTAGTGTGGATGCTGAAACCTGGGTAGCAGAAAGATTTTCCAGCTTCCTGCCTCTGTCTGTGAGAAAGTCTTTGCTTTCTCACAGACACTGGCTGAAAACAGTTAGAAGTTTCTGTAAACGAATCCCTTTATCTTGCAGGTTGTTTTGCAGTATTGTTATAGTTCTAACTAGAAAATATTTAGAAATGGGTGTCTTAGAATTTGGCCAATCCCTTCAAGGGGTGGATGGCCAAAGGACCAATTACCTTATGCCATTTAACACACTTCTGCGAACTAACATATGAAAGCCTTTAGAAAATTATTAAAGTGCTTCTTTTTATCCCTGAGCCTTGGACTCTTTGTCGTTTTCTCTACCCGTTTCTCGGTGCGACAGCGACAGTTAGTGACAGGACAAGAGGGAATGGCTTTTAATTGAAGGAGGGTAGATTTAGATTGGATATGAGGAAGAAATTGTTCCCTGTGAGGGGTAGTGAGGCCCTGGCACAGGCTGCCCAGAGAAGCTGTGGCTGCCCCATCCCTGGCAGTGTCCAAGGCCAGGCTGGATGGGGCTCTGAGCAACCTGGGGTAGTGGAAGGTGTCCCTGCCCATGGCAGAGGTGGGGTGGAACGAGATGATCTTTCAGGTCCCTTCCAACACAAACCATTCTGTGATTCTACAAGAGAACACATTGCTCCAGGCTGCTCTGCAGAAGGCAAAATTAAGATGGAAGGTGCAGAAGAAATCCAAAGGCAGAGTACAGGATGGAAAAAGAGGGTGCCAGCTTTGTGACCACAGTGCTACCAGATAAGAGTGGTTTTGAACTTGTGAACATCCGTAGCCTGATAAGAGCTTCCCTGGGAACTAGTAAAGTGAAAGGTTTGCAAAATGTAGTTCCTCTTATTTTTGTTCTGACTGTATGAGAGCATCTACATTCTATTAAAGCACCTTTAGTGTCCTTTGATCTGTATCATAAAACCTCTGGGCAGCTTCCTGCTTCTTTACATGGTGCCAAAGCCACTTACAGGAATTTTGATCTTCATTTACGTGAAATATGTTTTGAAGTGGAATTTTGAGAAGTGGGGTTTTATTACATGTTGCACTGTAAGGATGTTCATGAAAGTGTTTTTACATTCCAGAGTTAAACAGGTTGATTTTCCCAACACATTTGAGTGATAACAAACCACTGACACCTGCTAAAATCTGCTAAAAATGGTTGCTTTTAGGCATGTAAAGAGATTTCTCAGACATAAAGCCCAAACATTGCAAAAAGTCTTCACCAGCTGTGTGACCAGAAACTCTGAGTTCTTGTGGTTCAGGATTTTCTTGGTTCAGGATTTTCATGGCATATTTATATTTTATGGGGAACATCACTGACCTAAAAGAATATTACAGCATTTAGGAACTGGATGCTTCCTAGCTCGAAGAACAAAATGGGATGTCAAAAGGAACAATGCATTTACACATTGTGCTAACATTGCCAAGTTAGGATCACCTGCAGACTTACTTAGGATCCCTTCCAGTCCTGAGTCCAAGTTGTTTACGAAGATGTTGAAGAGAACAGGGCCAAGGATGGAGCCCTGTGGAACCCCACTAGTCACAGGTTGCCAGCCTGATAGAAATTATTGTTCTCTCTTTTGCTTCCTTTCAACACCTGCCTTTTTCTAGGCCGGCTTCTTGCTGTTCTTGCCTGGTTGCTTCTCTCTGCCACTATTCTCTGGATCTATCATCTCAGTAAAAGGAATATGAATATCCTTCTGAAATCAAGGAAAAATCCCAATGTTTTTGCCTTGGATTCACAACACCACATTGCCAAGAAAGAATTTGCATTTCTCAGAATTGCTCTCTGTTTATACAGTTAAAGCATGTACTGGACTTCACAAAAGAAAAGGAAGTGATATAGCATTTTATATATGCGTGCGAGTGGCTTTGAAGTTTTCTTTCTGGTGAAATAAAATCTGAAGCGTGAAGTGTGTTTGAGCAACAAGAAGCAGGATGGAAAACAAAGCAGTTCTCTGAATGTGCAGAGGTAAGAGGAACAAGGTTTGTGATCTCTAAAAACACTGCACACCAACTGCAGGTACACACCTACTCAGAAAATTCCAGGGGAACATTAGGTTTAAATGTAAACACGCCTATGTTTCCCTGGATTGCTCACCTTTGGGACCTTCATCCTTCTGTTGAGACAATGCTCTGCATTGTCAAGGCTTGGGACTCTCTGACCTCCATCCTTGCAATGTTGGTATCAGCTTCTGCTGCCAACCTGTAACAGCCTTGAGCTTAGCTTGGAGGGAGATGAGAGGGATGTTACCCTCATCAGACCAAAAGCCTGGTTTTTCCTTTCCCTGGGTGGGCTTTCTGCTATCTTTGTGTCATTACATGAAAATATTTTCACTTCTACTCTAAACTTGCAAAAACTAATTTGAGAATGTAAAGGGGATTTAGTGCAAGTGAAACAAAGGACTATAATATTTGAACAGTGTATTTAGCAGGTGCCTGACTTTTTAAAACTGGTTTGTTCCTATTCAGGAGGATAATCCACTTAGGAGTCGATTCCCATGGGTGGTCTCTTGTTGATATTTTTAAGAGCTTCTTGAAATAACCACAGGGTCCACTGCCTTTGTTTTACTAGAACTTTACACAGCTTAGCAAATATATATAAGAAAAAAAAGAAAATTGTAAAGTAATATAGGCTGGTAGGATGGTTGTGATGGATTGCCCTTAGCTGGCAGCCAGACACCTGTCCAACCTCTCTCTCATTCCTGCTCTTCAACAGGGCAGGGGAGAAAATAAGAGGAAAAATGTCGTGGGTCATGATAAAAGCAGATAAATCACTTATCAGTTACCATCAGGCACAGAATAGACTTGACTTAGGGAAAGTGAGTTACTTTTTCAAATTAAAATAGATTTGGATAGTGAGAAATTAAAACAAAAAGATTCAAACACCACCTTGCTCCTGCTCCTTCTTCCCTCAATTTTACTGCTTTATTCCTGGCTTCCATCCCCTCCTCACCCACCACCCCAGAGGCACAGGGGGATGGGGGCAATGGGGTCAGTCCATAACAGCTCCTCTCTGCATCTCTTTCACCCCACACTGTTCCCCTGCTCCAGGGCTGATCCTCCATGGACTGCACTCCCATGATTTGTCACCACTAGACACGCTGTGGACACATTAAAGGTGAAGCCAAGATGTAATCCTGACGTCAAAAGATCTTGGTGGAACCTTGCTGAATCTGACAGCAGACAGAAATCAGTATAACCATTTCAGATGGAAAAAAAAAATTAACTTTCCACTGAACCCTCAATTTCCAGAGAGAAATATTCCAGCCTAGCACTTAAAAGATCACCAAGGGCTTGCTAGAATGCCCACTTCCCTTTTGTGGAAAAGACCTTGTTTTTTAATTTCAAAGTGAACAAATCTTTGCTGTTACAAAAAGCCCAGGCTCGTCCTTTGGAGTGCAACAGAAATGCTGCAAATTGTAAGGTTTCAGCAGAGCTGCTTCTGTAGTTCCAGGCCACACAAGCCTCCATTTAAATAATGGCATTAAGCTGCTCAAATGTACCAACAGCTCCTCAAGTGGACAGGAACAAAGCAGAACTAAGGATCAATACATGTATTTAAATGTCCTTTCCAGCTATTTAATGAGACATATGCACACCATCTTCTTTTGGTAAAGTAAGAAGCAATTTCCAGCACTTGAAAAAACCCCAGAAGTTGAGACAGCTGATTTTAATCTAAGATAAATGAAAATAAGTCCATCAATCCAGTAAAAGGGGTCTGAGGGGCTCAAATCAGTTCTCCCTGCAGGAATGAGTGTGTGTGCATCGAAAGAGTGGTTTTGAGGACTGTGACATTGCACAGGAGAAAGTGCAGTGTTGGAACTACCTGTTAGAAGGGTCTGGGGTTTGTCAGAGAAAGACAGAGGAAGAGAAAAGGGAAAGAGTTCACTTGTCTGGGTAACTTACACTGTTCAGTTTCTTTCCTAGTCCTGCTAGTGCATGGCTTCAGTTCAAAGCACGATGGCCATCTGCTGTCCCCTTCTTGTTCAGCACACCTGGAACTCTTGGTGTGGAAGGGTTCTTAGAGATCATCTCGGTTTTGGTTGTTTTGGGGTTTTTTTGTTTTGTTTTGTGTGTGTGTGTGTATGTTTCATTGTTTGTTTTTGCTTTTTGTTTGGTTGGTTTGTTTCACTTTGGTTTGTTTGCAGGAACCACATCTGAGGAAAATTCGGGAATAACTGAAATTAACACTGTAAGAGAGTAATTTACTGTCCACTAAGCTCTTTTCAACAACTTCTGGGGATTTTGTCAAAACCATCAGGAGCAGCAAGGGACAAAGCACAAAGATTTGTGCTGGAAGGCTTTCAAGCTTCACTTGCTGACCTTTATTTCTTTGAAGTGTCTCAGGGAAGAGCTTCTCAGATCATAGAATCCCAGCCCTTGGAGAACTTAGACATTCAGTTACCAGACAGTTAATTAGCTCTGATGCTCAGTTCATGAGCAATCCTACCTGCACGTTTATGTAAGAACAGTTTTTAACAGAAGAAAAATCAAGAGCCAATGTCAATTACTCAGCATAGCAGGATAAATTGTGTGCAATGTTATCGATGTAAATTGCACAAGTTTGTCTATTATTACAATTTACCTGACAGGAGGGACAGGGAGCTCCTGGAGCAGGGCCAGGGGAGGCTGCAGAGATGATTTAGGGCCTGGGGCATCTCTGACAGGGAAAGGCTGAGGGAGCTGGGGTTGTTCAGCCTGGAGAGGAGCCCCAGCTGAGAGGGGCCCTCAGCCCTGGGTGTCCCTGGCTGCAGGGAGGGCTCCGAGCAGGGCCCAGGCTCTGCTCCGGGGGGCCCAGCAATGGCACCAGAGGAACGGGCAGGGACTGATCCCAGGAAGTTCCACCTGGGCAGGAGGCAGAACTTCTTCCCTGGGCAGTGACTGAGCATTGAACAGAGACCAGAGAGAGTGTGGAATCTCCTCACTGGGGATATTCCAGAACAGCCTGGACACAATTCTGTGCCCTGTGCTCTGGGATGGCCCTGCTGGAGCAGGGAGATGAGACCTGGTGGCCCACTGTGGTCCCTTCCAGCCTGACCCATCCTAGGACTCTTTACTGCAACCTCTCAGTGGTGATACACTTAGGATTGAAAAGGATTTCGTGTTCTTGTGTACTGCTCTTCCTTCTACTTCCTTGGTTTTCCTTATGCAAGATCCACACAACGCTGGGCACTCCTTTTCACACCCTGCTTCACACTTCCCCTCCTTCTCCAGTCCCACTGCTGTAGTTCACTGGTAGCAAATGTTCCAGGCTGGACTAATTCCAGTGTGCTAATTCCATCCAAGCAATACTTGATCTTACTGCTCACCCTGACTCACTCTTTGTTGCTCAAGCTGGATCCTTATACAGAAAGCTTTTCTTTAGTTTAACACCCCCCTCCCCCCCATGCAAACATCGTAATTTAGGGGCTGTATCATCTGCACTGTTAGACCAATCTGTTCTGAGGCCAATGTGATAAGAGTTTTTGAATCTTGAAATTATCAAGAAAAATTCATTCATAGTTGCATTTCTGCCTCCTGGGGAAAAACATAAAGATGTCACATACTTGTAAAGAAATAAGGCTAGAGAGCACTGGAAGTTGTGTGGAAGGGAGTGCTCTTTGTTCTTTATTCCTGCCATTTCATATTAATTCCGGTATCTTCTGGAAGGATTGTAAGCTGTGTGTGATCAAAGCCACCTTTTGTCCATTCAACCTACAGAACTTACAGATGGTCACACTTTTACAACAGCTTTGCTTCCAATTTCATAAGCAGAAAGGAAATTTTTATCCAAAAGCACTGTGACATTAAATAAATGCATTAATGGCCAAGGGATGTCTAACCCCACGTGTGTGTGCATTTACAGAAAGAGCTCTGGAATACATGGAAAGAAGGGAACTGATTAATCTGGATTCAGGTTTTGCAGTTTGTAAAGCAACATCCTGCAAATCCGTGAGGTATCAGCCATCAGCCTGGCCTGCTGTCATGGTTAACCCCATCAGCAGCTCAGCCCCACAGAGCCACTTGCTCCCTCACACCTGGTGGATGGGGAAGAGAACCAGAAGAGTAAGAGTGAGAAAACTCACGGGCTGAGATAACAACACTCTAATAGATAAAGCAAAAGCTGCACGCACAAGAAAAGCCAAAAGAAGGATTTAACTCACGGCTTCCCATGGGCAGCAGGTGCTCAGCCATCTCCAGGAGAGCAGGGCTCCATCGCATGTAACTGTGACCTAGGAAACACCAGCACTCCAAACAGCCCCCCTTCCCTCTTCCCCCAGCTTTATCCACTGATCACGATGCCATATGGGAAATCCCTTTGGTCAATTGGGGTCAGCTGTCCCAGCTGTGTCCCCTCCCAATTCCTGTGCCCCCTCCTGGCTGCTGGGCTGGGGTGGGAAGCAGGACAGGCCTTGATGCTGTGTAATCACTGCTCAGCAATAGCTAAAACATCCCTGTGTTACCCACACTGTTTCCAGCACAAATCCATGGTAGCTCCTGTGAATGAAATGAGCTCTGTCCCAGCCCAAACCCACACACCTGCAGGAAAGGGCGTTGTGCTGAGGGACAGAAGTGCTGAGCAGTCTTCCAGCCCCTGCCCCTGGCCTGCTGATGGGCTTGGGCAAGTCCTTTTATTTTTACCCTTCCAGCTGCATCCTGGAATTGGTGCCCTTCTTTGCTAAGTGCTCTCAGACCCATAGGTTAAAGTGATACCCAAAAGCCCAGACTTTTTCAGACAGGAAAGAGAGGGTAAGAGACAGGAGCTCTACTAGACCTGAAGGAAGGCAGGCTATGTCTGTATGGCAGAATAGAGACAACAGGGAAGGACCAAACAAATAGATAAAAAAATTTCAGCCTGTAAGTTTAAGTATTTAAATGACATCTTTTCTCTGCTGCAGTGTGGGATAACCATGCACAGACATTCATTTATGGCAATAGGTGTCTTTGTTTCAGCCCTAGCTCTGATCATGCCTTCTGAGTGCTGCTTTTGCACATCATCATACAAACAGGCTCTGCTGTGACATAGCAGAGGCTTAGAATTGACACCTAAACTGGAGATTCTCATGGAACTCCCTCAGTTTAACCTGGAAGCCTCTGTGTTGCAGCTCGGCCTTTGGGAAGTGCATTTTGTTGTCAGACCAGCAGTTCGTGTTCTTTCAAATGTGCACTATGAGGCAGCTGGAGTCCTGGGCTGAGCTGCCTGTTCTGTGGCAGGAGGGGCTGAGTTCTGCTTTGCAGGATTCTGCTTTGCAGGATTCTGCTTTGCTGGATTCTGCTTTGCAGCCCACGTCGCTGTTTTCAGTCTGCCTTTGCCTCCACAGGCAGAGAAGGCGATGCTGTCACACCCGCAAGAAGGGGCGGCATCTGCAGTTGTCACCACGTTTGCTCTGTGCATAGCTGGAGCTGGTGACTGTGCTAACACCAGACCATCACTCAGTGACACCACTCAGGCTTGGCAGTTCGAAGGGGGGAGTCTATGTGCACCCCGGAGCAGGTCACAATGAGGAATGACACGAGCTCACATCCCTTTGCCTACCCCCACAGAGCCCCTGAAGCTCCAGGCTGCCAAGCTCTACACGATGTGCAGAGGAATCCTACACAACAGTCCCACCATCTTTCCTTGCAGGTGCTGCAAGAGAGTCTGGACCCTCAGATGTCTCCATGTTCTGCCAAAAAGTCTGAAAACTCAAGGCTAAAACACCACTCCCCCCTCCCCAGACATATGGATGTTTGATACACAGCAAGCCCTGGTGCTTTATGGGCCTCACCAGCAGTAGGGTTCTGTAAGCTCTGCATGTTAATCCAGATTCATTTCCTGGGAGGAAAGAAGAGGCTGAGGCAAGGCTCTACCTGGAGAACCCAAAGGACACCAGGCAGGGGTGGATCATGCAATAAATTAAACTCAACCCAGATTACAGCTTGTGAAGAGGGAGCTGAGGGAGCTGGGAAAGGGGCTCAGCCTGGAGAAAAGGAGGCTCAGGAGGGACCTTCTGACTCTGCACAGCTCCCTGACAGGAGGGGGCAGCCAGGGTGGGTCAGGCTCTGCTCCCAGGGAACAAGGGACAGGATGAGAGGAAATGGCCTTGAGACTCTACATGGTTACCTCTGGATGGTTGTGACTGGTTTAGGAGGGAAAAGACTGCTGAAGTGTATGTGCAGGGATGGAAAGAGACTGAGAGTTCAAACAACCCATTTGGCCTTCTAGCTCTCCTTTATGGACTGAAGTTTAAAAAGAAACCCAAATAAGGAAAGTGGGGTTTGGTTCAGGGTTGGTTTTTGTTCTTTTTTTTTTTTTTTTCCATTTCAGAGCCTAAATATCTTGCTGTAAAGGATGCTGAGAAGTTCAGGGGAAAACTGATTCAGAGGACAAAGTTCTGTTTCATGTGAGGCCTGGTGACATGGCTGGTATGTAGGTGTCCGTGAAACAAACCTTATCAGGCTCCAGCTCACGGTATCGATTTATCATTTATTATCAGATAATAAACCCATAATGATTTAGATACATTGCTTATAAATCATACTCGAGCTGCACTTCTGACTAATCTGTTCCATGACTATCAAAGGTTCTTCTTCTTTTTTTTTTCCCCAAACCTTTTTGTTTCTGCACTTAACACCTTTACCGGTGTTGAACATCGGAAGCGAAAACATCAGTAATATAAGCTTACAGCCCCAAACTTTGGTTTTTTCAGGTCCCTTTGAATGTAACAAAAACCTGCAAACAGCCTGTATAAACATTATTTTCAACAGACCCATGTAGGTTTGCAGACCTTTTCTGCATTGAACTTGAAGGGAATTTTCTAAGTGGGAATCAGGCACAAAACCAAGAGGGTAGCTCTTAGCAGGAAATGCCATGCACAGGACTCCATGTCTGAGTGTTCTTAATGTATTTTTAGGTTTTAGAAGGTGTTTATGTGTCAGTTAAAATCTGTGAGGCTTCCCCCTGGCCTGAATTAGAGGACAAAAAGACTGTCATCAAAATATCCTGCAGCAAACACGTGGGTAATGAAAAAGGAGTTAAAGGTAATAAAGGCAACTCAGGTTTTCCACCTGTGGAATTGTTGGCTCAAGCAGGGAATAGTGCCAGCAATGTAGGAACAGCAGCTCCTTGTAACTACTGTTACAGTAAAGTATTGAAACATTCTTGTAAAAAGCATTGATCATATTTTTTTAAAATTTTATTTTGGGTTAGTGTTAATGCATCCTCAATATCCCCTAAATTCAGCTGTTAAACCATTAAAGTACTTCGTGGGTGGAGCAGGTTAGAATTTGAGTAACATTTTTGAAGCTATGTGGTTGAAGTTACATTAACCCCAAAACATCTTCTACTGATGCATGTACTTCTTGTTTATCTTCCTTTCAGGTGGATAGGCTGTGTAAGATCACGCACAGGAGCACAAAACAGCCACAGCACAAACTGGACTCTCTCTTCTCCTTAGAGCCAGCAAACCTTTCATACCTGTGTAAGTCCATTTCTGGGCATTCCTTAGAAAATTCACTCAGCTTTGACCAACAAGGGTTTTTATATCTATTAGTAAAAATGATGGGTTTTAATATTAATTTTCTCCTGTATTCTGAAGGGCAAGAAGAGACAGGATGGTGGCTGAAAACAGGCTTTGAAGCTGCACTGAAAGAAGTAACTTAGTGACTTCCTTTTTTGTGTTTCTCAGCCTTCATCAGAGCCATAGCACGGCGTGTGAGTGTTCTGGAGGCAGGCAAAGCTGAGACAGGATGCAAATGACTGCATTAAAGCTGCTCTCTCCATAGCTCTGAGGGACAGGCTCACGGATGGCAGGGGATGTCACCTATGCGGCCGTGGCGATGCTGCCGAGGGAAAGGCCACGCGCTCCCTCCGGGACATCAAACCCAGGTAAAACATCTTGGGCACGCACTGTTGGCTCTCCTGTGCTCTCTCTCTCTTTCTCTCCCACATTTTGAATTGGGTAAAACTAGAAGAATGCCATAAAATGCTGTATGGGAAGGGTGAGAAGTTGGAAATAGTGGATGAGATCCTCACAGCACAAATCAGCCAAGCTGCTCCCAAATCAGAAGAGCCAAGGAACAGCAGCTTGGGTCTGGTCCCAGGCTTTCAGTAACAGAATGAGAAAGACAAAGTGCTTATTCTTTGAATAATGAGCATAATATTTCTTTTTAAATGGGTAATATGATCAAGATAATGCTCCACTGAATCACTACCTAGCCCACAAATCAGATCAACGTTTATGTTCATGGAAAAGGAGCAGTGAATTACCCAGTAAATCAGAAAACTAGTGGCAGTCAAAAGTGCAGTCACTGTCACTGAAGGAAGTGCTGAACAACTCCTAAAAACTTCCTTCTCTTTCTCTTTAATTTTCCAGTGATGATTTTCCAGAACCAAATTATCAATCTGTGATCACTTCATATATTTGTAAAAAAACCCCAAAGGATTAAGCCATTATTCAGGGTAAGGAGACGATTTAAACTAAATTTTCTACTTGGAAAAAAAATGTAATTCATTCATGAAAGCATTGGGACAAAATTCTGGCTCACAGCTAATATGAATGAGAGCTTCTCATTATGAGCAAATAGGAAATGCTTGTGGGATCAGACTAAGGATGTTTTCATGCTTTCATTAGTAATTAATCCCTTAAGGAAACAACATTGTGTACTGAGCATTTTTAGATGTTCTACTTACAATGGAGATTAATAATGATGATGAAGCTCTGAATATAGGCACTTATATGACAGAAAATAATGTCTTTTCTATATTTTTACAAGACTGGTATCCAAAAGATAAAAATGAGTTCACTTTATTATATACATGACATGAAATACTACCTTAGACCGAGTGTTCATGCACCCATGGATGTTGTTTGCACTGCTGTAACCTGTGCAACACAAAGAAGGCTTGCCTGGAATTTTAGCCAGTATCCAAAGTGATAAAATTTCTTTGTGAAGGGAGGCAGACATCAAATCTTGATTAGAATACATCCAAAACTATTCCTTGATCATGCTGCCTAAAGGAAAAGCTTGATTTTGGACAGGCCAGTTCCAATGAAATTTATCATTAACGTCTGGATGGTTCTTATTAATTTTTTGTTGAACTGATTTTAACTCTTGATATTTTCTCACATGAAGTTACTGGCCATGGTAATCAAGAGATATGTCAATGCCCTTTTGCCTTTAAATATTTAACTTCTCAAAAATGCTAATCATCTTTGTGAATGTTCTTCTGTTCATCCTCCAGTGCTTCCATCTCCTTTAAAAAATGGGCACCAGAGATCCATGCAGTATTTCTACATCTTTGTTACGCTGTCTCAATTATACAGAGACCAAATCTCTTAAATAATCTTTTCTTCACTGTTTATAGCTCCCAGTCTCACCTTCCCCACTCTTATGTCTGATTATACTCAAATACATTTTGTTTGATTGGGCTTGAATTGCAGTTGGACTTCAGCTGTCACTCAGGGGCCCTGGATAACAAGGACGAGGGGATTCTTGGATGCTCTACCAGAGTGTGTTGAGGAGGATTTAGTAATGGCACTATCTGTGCACAGGCTTTGGAAGGTGCAGGTGCTATTACTGTGCATGGGCTTCAAAACGGGTGTTCGAAAGTAGAGAAGTGTTCCCAAATCCCAGCAAGGATAGACATCACCTGGGAATCCTCCAGCGAAAGACTCTGGCAGTTTTTGTGTCCCGGTTGCCTCACAGATAATTTGAGAGTTGCCTGATTATGAATGGTGAGTGGCTACACAGAACTCTCCTTGGGGGAAGAACAAACCAAGGAGAGTTCAAGTCCATCACCAAACTAACCCACAAGTACTTGTAGCCTGCTGTTGGTTGTGCCCTTAACTTCTTGTTCCCCTCCTTAACCTCCTGAGCTGCTCCAGGTGTTGACCAGGTCCACCTGGAGCCTCTCCAGCTTTCCCCAGATCCCTGGATGGGCCAGCCCACATCTGGACACAACATTCCCTAAAGGACAACCCCCCAGGAGCACTCCCTGTATGCCCATTCACCAAGCAGAAGCTTCCAATAAGCAGAGATGTTTTCTGCATCTGACAGCAGGCGCAGGGAAGTGAAGTGAAATTTCAGTTCTAGTGACTGACAGACATCTCCACCTTGTTGTTGAATTAGGTGAGGGTGTGAAAGTATCCGGCAGAAGGAAGGTTATGTGGTAGTTTAAAACCCCCTGCTGACTTCTGAGGACTTCACATTCAAATAATCATGTGCCCATACACACTGTAATAGAAGGAATAATTCTGTTTAAATATTCAGCTTGCACAGATAATTTTTTTTCTTACAGACTTAGAGATATTCTTTAAAGGAATAAATGTTCATTTGAGAGACAAATTATTTCATAACAGTAGCAGATTTTCCAAAGTACATATTTTAGAAGTGCCTCCATTTACACAGGGCTAGTGTATTTAAAAGTTTAAAAGTCCTGAGTGTTTTTGGAAAATTATTTACATTCTAAGAAGAAAGACTTTTAGGGCATTTGATTTGAGAACAATTACATTTAGTTTATGATTTTTCTGTAGTTCATTAAACTAATAAATTGAAATAAAGCAAACAACCACTTTATTAGGTCAGATTCTCTAAAGCATAGACATCTTCCATAACACTAACCAGTAGCTCTGCAAAATACCCAGGTAAATGATATTGAAAACATGTTCAGAAATAATCCACGTGCCTTTAGCCCACATCATGCGATTTTAATGCCATTTTTGGTTTTGTTTTGGCAACAAGGATGTCTTCAACCATCAGGTCCATTCCTCTGCTGCTACAGGCACCACCTGAAATACCCTGGGATAAACACTCACAAGTCAGGAATGCCCCCAGGAATTACCTTGCTGCAGCAGCGTTTCTCTGAGTGCTGCTTTTCCCTTTGGCATCTCTCTGCCCCACAAAGCAGTCACGGCTCTGGTGCCCCTGCAGCCCCTGTGGCACCTTCTGAGATGGCTTAGCAACAGATGGGATGCTTGCCATGGATAGTACCCAGTTCCTTCCCATCCTTCAGCCTGTTTGCCTGCCTCCTGCTCCAGCCACACAGCACCCAACAGTTCAAAGCTTATGGAGGGAGCTTTTCCTACCTGACAGCAGGAGGAAATGGTAAATCACCATCTTGCCTGTCGTTGCCTAGGAAAAGGAAAATGCTGAACGAGCAGCCCTGGAAACACACAGCCCTTTTCATACAGACTCAGCCTTTATTGTTCCTCTCCTTGGTGCTTTGCACAGCCACAAATGTCAGCGTTTCCCTCTCCTCACAGGAAACACGATCACATACGCTGAGCTGCACGTGAAGCCCCAGCCCCGAGAGAACAGCAGAGCAGAGACTTCCGCTCCTGGTACTGTGCAATTTTGTTTGGTTACTAATTATAGAAGCAGTTTTTCCTATTGCCCAGCAGTGAAACCTGTTATCAAGAGCCTTTACGTGCACTCTCTCAATGAAGGACTCCTCTATCGTTTCATCTGCGGCTTTTTTCTGCTGCGTTCTCAGATTACACACTTTCCTTTAAAAAATAATACCGAGAGACGTTTTAAAAATAAATTTCTAAAAATACCTTTGTGCCCTGCATGGAAAATGTAGTAAAGCAAAGTAAAATTCCATGGCTTTTTAGGAACCCTCCTGTAACTGTCTCTGCAGGAAGAGCCCCAGGGATGCATTTGGCTTTGGAAGCAGGGTAATGCTCAGGTCCCTCTGTGCCATTAGTGCCCTGGAGATTGTCACCCTCCCTGTACCGAAGGACCTGCCTGCCA
Organism: Edolisoma coerulescens; assembly: GCA_013397115.1. Taxonomy (NCBI): domain Eukaryota; kingdom Metazoa; phylum Chordata; class Aves; order Passeriformes; family Campephagidae; genus Edolisoma; species Edolisoma coerulescens. Next base: position 312,900 of record VWZW01004014.1, on the reverse strand, counting down.
GGGAAAGGGAACACGACACCAGATAGCTCAGGCAGCCAGAGGATGGAGCAGTTGCTCATCTCATGCAGGCAAGGTCCGGGAAACAGAGGTTGTAATAGTGCAAGTCTGTGTCTCGTGGAACTGGCGCTTTAACCCCAAATTTCCTCGGATTCTGCGGCTTCCTGAGTGTTTCACTCTGACACAGGGTGAATGCCAAACAGCTGGAGAGATGCTTGGTTTGATGCACTTCCCTGTGCCAGGGGGTGTTAGTATGGGGCTTTTTTTCCCCTGTGCATTTAGGGAAGTTATCTTTGTGCTGTGGGACAGGCACACTAACGCTTGGGAGCACAGAGGAGGAGCACACCACAGCCCTCCCTAACACCACAGCCATCCCTGACACCACAGCTCATCCCTGACACCACAGCCTGTCCCTGACACCACAGCCCTCCCTAACACCACAGCCATCCCTAACACCACAGCCATCCCTGACACCACAGCTCATCCCTGACACCANCACCACAGCCATCCCTCCCTGACACCACAGCCCATCCCTGACACACAGCCCATCCCTGACACCACAGCCATCCCTGACAGACACCACAGCCATCCCCGATACTTTCCCTCAACTGCTCTGCAAGGTCCCACAGGGTGTGTGTCGGTAGGTGGGAGGAGGCAGTGCTTGAGAAAAAGAACTCAAAGGAGAAAAAGCAAATTCTTAAAGGTTGAAAATCACTTGCTCTATGTGACCAAATATTTTGATTTCGCTTCCATGTGTGCAAAATGGATGCAGATTTTTAATAAGTAAAATGCCACTGCATCGTTCCGACAGCAGACTGATTTTAGGCAGATGATTTCTCTATTGTTTCCCCAGTGTTAATTTTAAGAGTGCCAGGACCTTAAGCTGCTCTTCCTCCTGCCCCCCTCCAGGCTGCCAGCACAGGTGCTCAGCCTGGTTCTATGTGGCGCTGGTCCTGGGTGTCCTCGTGCTCATCCTGCTGGGAGTCGTGGCCATACAAGCCAAGCAATGTGAGTAGATCCTACCTTCTGCTTCATCTCTTCATTGCAGGTTTAACCTCTGAAAGAGCCGAGAGAAAAATTCCCTCGGTGTCGCACTAGAAGGTGTCAATTTATACACAAATACAGGAAATGAGAGTCTGTCTACAAGGGCCTGGAGTGACAGGACAAGGGGCAATGGCTTCACACTGAGAGAGGAGGTTTAGATTGGACATCAGGAAGAAATTGTTCCCTGTGAGGGTGGTGAGGCCCTGGCACAGGTTGCCAGAGAACCTGTGGCTGCCCCATCCCTGGCAGTGTCCAAGGCCAGGCTGGATGGGGCTCTGAGCAACCTGGGATAGTGGAAGGTGTCCTTGCCCATGGCAGTGGGGTTGGAACTAGATGATCTTTAAGACTCTTTCCAAGCCAGGCCATTCCATGAACATCTTCTCAGCCAGGCTTTGCTTACTGAGTTTTACTCTCTGAGTTTGCTCATAACTCTGTCTGTACCAGGCAATGTACACAGAGACATCCTCACATTCACCGTTCAGCTCTGGGTACAAAGGCTGCATTTCCTTATCCTTCTTGTTAACCACGATCTCTCTCTCTTATTATTTTTTTGGCTTTGGGCTGTTCAAGTTTCAAAGGGCAGAGCAGGAAAATCAGAAAGTTTGCCCCAGTATGGTCTGAACAGCACCAGCAGTGACATTTCTTCAGAGAAGATCGTCTCAGCAGCACTCCTGAAATGGCTCATGGGGGAGCTGTGTGAAGATGGACAGGGTGAGGCACGTTAGTCCTTTCCAGCATGGAGGATGTGTGGTGTGCACAGTTCTGTTGTCTCTGTTCCCATTTCTCTGACACCCTGCAGTTTATGGGAACTCACTGGTGCTGCCCAGGAAGCATGGTGTTCCTGCAGAGCAATGATAACAGAAACTAAACTACCATTTTAATCATAATGCTCTTGCTCCTCTTTTGGTATAAAGTTTCCAGTATTTTTGTTACATTTCTGTCTGCCAGGAGCTGCTGTCAGAAATGCCATATATCCTCCTCTTGTCCTGGAAAACACTTTCCAGACAATTTTTCATAAACAGGGGGAGGAATTCCATTCGTGGTAGGAGCTAAAGGTTCCCCCTGCCCACCCACAGGGACAACATGCGAGCTGTGTCCCCCCGGGTGGCAGCTGCACAGGGGCAGATGTTACTTCTTCTCCGAGGAGGCCAGGAGCTGGGAGGACAGCCAGAAAAACTGCCTGGCCAGGAAATCCCAGCTGCTTGTCATTGAGGATGAAATTGAGATGGTGAGTCTTGCAGCAGCCCTAAAAGCATGTCACAGCCCACAGGCAAACATTTCTCCAAGGGAAAATGGCCTGGATGTCGAGTGTACAGATAGACAAGCAAGAGCCCCATCAGGGATAGCATCTGACTCCCTGCACAGGAGCTGGGTTTGGGAATGTCAGCAGAGAAGAGCTGAAGAGGAGAAGCACAAGAGGTGCCAAGTGTGGAAGCCAGAGTAGTTTTGACTAGGAAGAGGAAATGCTGGGGACTTTCCACCCGTTTCCAGCGCTTGGCTCTGGGAAGAGAGAAGCTTGGTCATATGTATGGGCTGATGTAAGGGGCTGCTCTGCCATGGCTGCATCCCTGTCCTTGCTCTCTATGAGGGAATAAAAGCTGTGCATGAGGCACGACAGTGACCTGGGCACAGCAGGAAAGCTCTTCTGTCAAGTAACATCCCTCTGATTGCTCCACAGGAATTTATAGACAACAAAGAGAAAGATACCAAATATATCTGGATTGGCTTGGACACCAAAGACACGGAGAAACAATGGAGTTCAGTGGAAGATCACTCAGTAAAAGAAAACAGGTGATGATTTGTGGGGGGAGGATTATCTTTGGGAAAAGCAAAGTGTGGTATCCCTGCTTGGAAATACAACTCTGAATCTGAGCTAATTACCCAGAGCACAGATCTAACCCTGCAGCCTCAGGCACATATTCAGAGTTATTCCATGGCCAGTTCCAGGCCAACTGGTTCCTGCTGGGCACTTTTGGAAACTGTTTTCTGCCTCCAGGACCAACCACAGCCACAGCTTATGTACTTATTAATGCAGAGACATTATGACACACTTCTGCTGAAATCCCTGCCAACAAACTCACTTTACAGACCACGTGCCTCTGTTGAAGGTGATGCCTGTCACATAGCATGGGCTGGGATCTGTGCAGCTTTCTTCAGCGTTGTGGCTGCATGGGGAGGATCCTTATCCTTGTAACAATCCCAAGCATCCATCCCTCAGGAGCCAGCAGTCCCTGCTGGGAGTGCCCATCCCACCCCTGCACAGCAGCTGTGCTTCAAGGGGGTGATGGAGTGGGCATCACCCACCCCCCTCACTCAGAGCACCACCAGGATTTTTAACCAGTGCTGAGTTTAAAGCTGACAACTGTATTCCCTTTGGTCTCTCAGCAGGACAGTTCTAAAAAGAATCGAGGCTGACAAGAACTGTGCTGTTTACAGAAGGAAAAACATGATCCAGGCAGATAACTGCCAGACATTAAAGGAGTGGATCTGTAAGAAGAATGCAACTTTGCTGGTGCTCTGAGCCACATTTCCAGAACATGGGCAGAGCTTCTTGTCAGAAGACCCGTTTTGCTGATAAACCAACTTGTGATGTAAATAATCTTTATCAGACTTGCAGGGAAATTTGCACTTTGCTGTGCTGTGCTCCCTAAGAAGTCAGAAGACACGTCCTGCAACAGGGCTGCAAGCTGGCACACGTGAATTTGGGGGTGCTGGGCCTTCACACGGACACACTGTGGCAGCAGCAGCCTCAGGAAAGGGCAGAGGAGAAGAGATACTCATGAGGAGGAGCACTGTGCTCATGAACTGTGTGATGTGCAGGAATTATGGCCCCTGTGGGAGATGAAGGGTGTGCTGGGCCCACTGCTGTCACCCCCGCCTGCAGGCAGCTGCTGAGCTGCGGACTTCTTATTTGGGTTTCAGAAGTTTTGTGTTTCTGAAGCTTGTGGTTTTGGGGTTTTTTTTTCCCTTGGAGTCTAATTGTGGCTCACAGAAGCCACTTGAGGGCTGGAAAAAAATGCATTTATTGGACAGTGTCTTATTCAAAGCTGCTGCACAGCAGACCAGGCACGGAGTGACTTGTAACACTCGTGGTTAATGTGCTGATTGCTCCCGTCCTCTTCTGATGCTGAGCCTTGGAATCTGAAGGGATTAACGAGGGAATCTGGAAGACAACATTGCAGTGCAAGGAAATAAAGTTGATAACCTTCCTCTCCACCTATATTTCGTCCCTTTACATTGTAAATTCTAACGTGGAACCACAGTTATGGCATGATGAAGAGCCAAAGACTGGTGAAATTAATGCCTGTGAGTGCACTCAGTAAATGCATTACTTAGGCACTGAAGTGTCATGAATAAATGCTATTTCCGGGTCTAGAATACAAAAATGCTAAGAGCAGTCTGACCTAGTGCTTTTATTAGATTCAGATATTTGAAAAGAATGAAGAAATGTCATGAATTGAAGGTGCTACTCTAACAAAAATGGCACAGACTGGAATTTAAGTCCTTATAGCAATGAGAGAGAGAGACAAGTCTAACATGGCATTTTAGATGTAGAGCCTTTAGCTCATCTTTGCTGTGATACACACAAATAAAGGCAGCTGCTTCACAGAGATGTTTTTTCCCACCTGCACATGCCTGGGGAGGGTTAATGGCCTGAACGTTGGGGCTGCAGATTAAAAAGTGAGCAGTACCCTCAGAGACTTCCCTNGGTATTTAGGTTTTAACATGAAACATCTACTATTTGGGCCTTCTTGCTATTATTCATGTAATTAAACAAGTTTTTGCAGGGCCCTACTGGAGCTCTTACCTACAATTTAGGCAGTCATTGATTTAAAAAGAAAAAAGAAAAAGAAATTACCATTGAAGTTCTTCATCAAACCCCACTCTGAGTAAAGCAAGTTGGCAGAGTTTGCAGCTTGACCCTTCTTTTCCTAACATCACAGAAGAAGATGTTCATTGCATCCCTGAGGAGTCATATTCCAGAAGAGCTTTCACTGTAACCTTTTGTTAAAAGTCTGACACATTATGAAGTGTTAGAAAGGAAAATGCATTATTTTTTGGATCAAATGTCCTGTTTCACGTCAGCCCCAACATTATGATTAAAGATTTTTTCATATTCAAAACCTGCATATTTTACTTTGCTTCAGATATTTTTTTCACCCAAATGAAAAATAGAGTGCCTGAGATGAAAAATACTTTTAATATTAAGATACAAACCACTGTAATTCAGGGGCTCTGTAAAGATATTTATTGAGTATCTATTGACTATCTCCCCCCAACATATAAATTAATACATAATTAGGCTTTTCATACTGTGGAGTGCTGTTACTGTGCCTATAAAGAATACAAGCAATTAAGAAAAGTGTAATCCAGCCAAATTAATGATTATATTTAAATAAACATCTGAAAGTCACAGGTTGCTGACAATATCCATGTGCGTGGTCCTGCTACAGTCAAGTCCTTCTGTCACAGAAAATAATGAAGGTGAATTTCCCATTCTTTCTTCTCTAGAAACTTGATAGGTATATTCCTTCCAGGAAAATTTGCTTCCTCTGGGTCAAGTGACACTTTTAATCTTTGGATAACCTGCTAGACATGAGTGGGACCCAGACAATCAGAGGGATTGTGCCCTAATTCTGTTCAGGCTCCCAGCAGTTCAACAGCACTGGGGTTGCGCTGCAAATGTCACCCACACAAGCAAACACTGATTGTCCATCTGGAAATGTCCCCCTTGCTCAGAAGCCTCACACTGTGACAGGCAAAGGGCACGAGGAAAACACAGAGAAACATCCCTTGCTGATAATTCTCTCATTCTCTTCTCCTGATTTTGCCTCCTTGCACTGAGGACTATTCCTGCCTTTACACGTTAACGCCTGCAGCTTCACTATCACTCTTCCAGTTCCAAATCTTCTTCCCCCATCAGTGCAGATGCTCAGGTAAATAAATATTCTTATCTATTGTGACCTTTTTTTGGCTAAAGAAAGTGCTGTGAGGATAACTTCAGGTGCAGTGCAGCTACATAAATTAGCTTGACAGCATTATAACTGGGATTTAACAAGATTAATGTAACGTAACATTGACAAAACGTGGAATACAATGCAAGTGCATCCCATCAAATGGAGAGAGAGGAATTTGCTGTGATCCTGTCTAAAACAACAGTGGTTTCACTTCTGCATTACCCTGTATCCACGAGGCACTGGCAGTCCTCCAGACAGACCCACTTCACCACCCATCCCTGCACACAGAGCCTGGCAATAGGAAAAGCAGAACAAAAGCCTCCAAGTGCACACCCAAAAGGGAAAGAAAGAGCAGCTGCTCCAACAAGAGAGGAGTAAATGGAAGAAATACTGATGGCACAACAGAAGAAACTACAGGCTGGGCAGTAGCTGGAAAAATGGGGCAAGGAAATGACTTATCAAGATGCTGAAGAGAGCCTTTTAAATGGTATCTTTAGAAATCAGAGGCTTCCTCTGTGGGTGGAGAATTCTGGCTGCCAGAAAAGTCATTCACCTCCAGGTAGGGGCTGGGACACATTCCCAGGTCCCAAAGTATAGACATAGCCTGTGTATGCATCATATCAGAGCTCAGAGTGTCAGGGGTGGTGGCTTGGCCCACCTTTATCATGCTGAGTTGATATTCAAGCTACAGACCCACTTCCTGGTTAAATAACATCCCGAGGCTGAGACTCCTTTGGACGCCAGATAGGCACAGTTTCCAGAGCCTTTTACTTCAAACCTGACAGGGAGAAGGGAAGACAGGATTAGTTGGACACCCACAATCAAATATTGCAATAGAGCAAAGGCAGCTATGGGCATCTCGGGTTCTCTTTGAATAAAGCCTGATTTACCACAGGCAAGGCACCACAGGAGGATGATGTTTTGTGCCTTGAAGAGAACACCTTGGAGATTGTCTTTTCTTAATGGGATCTTGTGCCCAGAATACAAAATCCAGGACTTGTAGTACTCCTGCATCTTGTTTAGTGGTCACTTAATGTGAAATACAACTTTAGAGACTGCAACTCAAGTTTGCTCTTCTCAAGGATGCTGTGCCATGGAGATGAGCACCACCACCTTGCACTTCCACATCCTCCTGTACAGCTAAAAGGTTCCAGCAGAAGCCGTGAAGCAAATGTGCCTCTCATTTCTTCCTCCCTCAGAACCCAACAGGCACCATGGTTAAGGGGGTGGGGGGAAACAGGAAGCAAACCTCAGTTTCCACACCGTAGGTGTCCCTATATAAGAGGTCAGGGACTCCTTCAGCAACTCTGTTTTCAAACAAAGTGCTATAAAGTTCTGTGGATAAGCCAAGCAAACTGGAACAGTCTCTGGAAAAGCCAAGGGGCAAATCCCCACCAGGGTCATAACACCTGAGCTTAGACATCAAGGTGTTTGCCCTCCCCTTCAGGAGGGGCAGTTTGAGGCAAGCAGTGAGGCAGAAGTCTAAGAATGGGAAGAATCTCACTGAAAATGAAAGCATCAGTGGATGTTTGTATTGCAGACAGGGGATAAAAGAGTGGGAAGGGCTGCAGTTTTCAATTTGAGGTGGCCACGTGCTCCTCACATCTCACATTAAATGCCTTTGTCAGATCAAGCCCTCGGGGCTTGGGGACGAAGTGAATATAGTCACACATCACCAGCAATGTCACAGACTTAAAAGTATTTAAATTTTCCACTTTTTAAGGTAATTTCAGACTTGTGAAATCTCAGTGCTTATTCCTATCACTGGTAATTCTGCCAACTCCTGCCAGCAGCTGCTCCAGGATGAGCTGCAGCAGCCTCTGAGGAGATGGGACAGCTGCCAGGGAGAGGAACAAACTGCCCCACACCTGGCACTGGTGGCACAGAACACAGGGCCCTGGCCACAGAGCAGCTCATGCAACATAAATTCACAGCTTCCTTTCCCTCTAGCAGCCTCTTTCAGAGGAACATTCTCTAAAAATGAAAACATGTCTTAGCAGTCTCCCAAATCTCTTTGCTATAAACCTCACACAGGTTATATGCAGGCTGACACTTTTACAAAATATATTCTATAATGAAGAATTTGTGTTACTGTAATCTTGCCTTCCTCCCCTCATTGCTTTGGTATCTTGGTGTCTCTTGGTTTCACTTTCACTTTCTCTACTGTCTGTTACCATGAGCCTGCCTCATGTTGCTTCTCAGCATTACAAATTTATCCCTTAACTTTCATCTGCCACAGTTTTAACAATGCCATGTGAAGTCTTCATTGTATTCCATACCCTCTCCATAATCATCCCTTCAACATAATTACAGGTATTTCCTACAAGTCACTGTCTATTTCTGTATTATTTATCTTGTCTTATTCCCCTATAATCGAGTATCACCAGCAAAACCCCTCCACATCAACTTACAGTTCATTGTCTAATGCTTTTCCATTTACCCAAAAGAACTCTTCATTTCTTTTATAGAGTCCAATCCATGGGTCTTGCTTTGTTATCTTCATCATAAAGCTCTGTAGGAATAAACCCACATGAGAAAAGAAGTTCTGCATGTTCAGTCCAGCTATCAAAACACAAAGACTTTGATCCAGGGCAAAAGCAAAAGCGAAACGACAATCTAGCCTTTCCTGCAGAAGAAACAATATTAAAACCTAAATATAGAGAGACTGGTGACTGGGATAGGGTTGAGTGACCTAGGGAGAGGTTATTCTGAAATATCAAGGTCTGCTATCAAGGTCTGGAACAGATGCAGAAGAATACATACTCCTAGGCCTTTGTGCAGGGTGGAATCTTTCCTAATATTGTGGTATAATATAGAAAAAATGCTCCAAGCTGCACTTTGGGTAACTATCTCCTATCTCCAAAGGTCACAGTTAACATACTTACCAACTTGTGTGTCATTAACCTATCTCAGTATGAGAAAACAGTTGTTTAATTAAAGATAAATGAGATGCAATAGTGTTTACCCTGATAGATGCCTTCAATAAGAGTATTTATAGCTGTGAGCAGCACCAAGTTTTACTGAGACAAGTCCTTGGCCATTTTCTAAAACATCAACTGCTCAAACTGATGTTTCCTGTTTTCAGGGAGCAGAGGCACGAGGTGTTCTGCAGGCTGTGACTCATTGTGGTCTTACATCAGCTTCCTAACTGTTCAGCTGAGGAGGATGGAGAAACAGTTCCCTGGAAGTGAACTGGGGGGAAAACAGGATCCCCTTTTGGTTCCCTTACCAGTTCCTGATGATTTTCAATGACCAGCAGGGAAGCATTGTGGGAAGAGCAGTGACTCTGGCTGGAGTTCCAGGAGGCTTCACTCTCCGAGAGGTAGTAACACTTCCTCTGGAAGTACAGCCAGCCTGATGGACATGGGTCCAGGGGAGGACACACAGGAGAGTTTTTGGCCGGAGAAGGGTTTACTGGGAAAAGACAAAAAACAATCTACCCATTTCTTCCAGCTGGAAAATATTTTAGTTTGCTTTCTGACTGCATCATCTGAAATAATCTCAGTCTAGCCACAGCATTGTTACTTCTGCCCAGCAGAAATAATTCTTGTAAACTAATGGTATATTCTGGATCCTGCACCCTTCTGCCTCTTGACATATCCTTAACAGGATGGTCAGGGACAGGTTGGTAGAAGTAGCTGAGAAGGTGATAATAAAATGTCCCCCAAGGACTCTTCTACGGCTTAAAAATTCCAACAACTGCAGTTTTTGCATGTGTTACTTCCTCACAGCTGAATTAATAACTTTGTTTATTATAGTGTCATTTTGAAGGACTGCAGATTGGTAGGACAATCTTCCAGTTGCTATTTGTTTTCTTGAACTTGGATTAAGACCAACAGTGATGTTACAAACTTGATACCAAAAGTACACTAAGGCTAAACTGAGCCCTCCCTAACCCCACTGCAGCACGTAGAGTCGTTTCTCCAGCACTGGCCCACAATTTCAAACAACACAGAATCATAGAGTGGCTTGGGTTGAGAGTGAATTTAAAGATCATTTTGTTCCACCTGCCTGCAATGGGCAGGGACAGACTCCACCAGACCAGGTTGCTCAGAGCCCCATCCAGCCTGGCCTTGGACATTTCCCGGGATGGGGCAGCCACAGCTTCTCTGGGCAGCCCATGCCAGGACCTCACTGCCCTCTAGAGTATAGAACCCACAACTCTGGTAATTTCTATTGCTAATTATATTTTCTTTTAAAATTCCTTACTTACCAAACTGAGTACATGAAATCAAAATTACAGCAGCAGTAAGGACTCCAGCGACAGCTCGCCACAGCCAGATGTTTGAGAACAGACCTGAAAAAATAAATGTAAGGAATTAAAAAACAAAAACCAAAACAACAAATCAGAACCAAATGACAGGGGAGTAGAGCCCAGGACCCACAAAGCTCTTCCAAAAAAAGAGTAGCTCTCTGTGGAGAGCAGGCTGGGAGCAGAGACATTTATCTTATCTTCACAAAGCTACTCAGCTAACAAGAACTCCGAGTTACTGTAAATTTTAGTTACATCATCCAGAACTTAAAGTGATCAAAAGAGAAAGAAACAAGCATGGAAAAAAATGACGGTGGACAGTAAGTTTGATATTGACCTGGTGCCTAAACATGGCATGGATAAGAGAAATAAGAAAAGCCATCAGCTCTGGAGCCCAAAACTTCTCCCGAGAAATATCCAGCCTTATCCCGCAGCCACAGCTTTTCAGAGTCTCCTTTTGCTCCCCGGTCCCTTCCAGGCCCTTGGAAGCACACAGCGCCGTGCCACTGCCCCGTTAGTATCCGGCTGTTGGGGCGGTAGCGGGCACGAGGTGTCCCGAGAGGCTCCAGAGGAGGGTCCCTCTCCTGGCAGTCGCTCCGCTGCCAGCACGGGAGGCTCCCAGCGGTGCGGCCGCTCCCGGGCGGCATTCCCGGCTCCCCGCGCCCCGGGATGCGCTCCCGGGGCCGCCACCGCGGCTCAGCCCCGCGCTCCGGAGGGGTGTCCCGGATCCTCCCCGCATCCCAGCGCGGTGTCCCCCGCCCGTCACCTCTGCTGTGGGCCGTGCCGCGCCCCGCGGAGCCGCCGCGCTCGCCGCCGCTCCCCATGGGCGCGGAGCTCACGGGGCCGGAGCCGCCGGGCCGCGGTGGGGCCGCACCGACCGCAGCCGCTTCCCCCGCTGCCGGCCCCGGGATGCGCCGTCCCCCCGGGGCATTGGGCCGGGAACAGTCGCTCCGCAGCTCCGGAGAAATAGGAAATGGGGAGGCTTTCAAGGAGAAGTCGGCTCCTACGAGGTCTCGCTGGGATCCTCTGACACCAGCAAATTCCAGGAACTAACACAAAGGCAGAAGGCTTTGTTTTGGTTTGGTTTTGTCTGGTGGGGGTTTTTTGTTTTGGTTTGTTTGTTTGTTGTGGGGTGGTTTTTTTCAATTTTCTTTATTTCATACTTATTTATTTTCTTCTTTTGTATGGAGGAGGAGAGTAAAACTGAGTATTAAAACGTTGATTACTTAAACCTCCTTGGAAAACCTGGCCAGTGATTTGCTTTCCCTAGAAGAGCATAAAGCCTGATGATACTGGCTTGCCAGCTGTGGGGATGAAGGTGCAAAAGAAACTTGAGCATTGCTTGGAAGACAGGGCCATACATATCATACATTTCATCAGGTGGTTTTGCACAATAACTGCTGTACTTACAACAGATCCGGGCTGTGTTGCGTGTTCAAACAGCTTGAGGAACAGAGCTCTCTCCAAGTCATCATGTGGGCTCTGTGCAAGGCTGGTGAGGAATTCAGCAGTGGTTTATCCAAAATGAGCATCCTTCTGTACCTGGGGAGGAAACCTCAAACAGAAAACCATGGGAATGGGGGGTTACACTTTAAGCTTTCACTGCAGTCTCCAGTTACTTTCATTGTCAAGGACTCTGAGCAGTGGTGAGTTGCTGAAAATCATCTCCAGGTGTTTATATTTACAGCTTATAAAGAGCCATATAAACTTTATATTTCCATAAATATAATTCAAATTGCAGCTGATTTTAGCCTTTGCCTGCAGCAGGAGTTCATTTAAGCAGGGAACTGGGAGAGCTGGACTGGTCAAAATTCCCATGAAGGCACTGGGGAAGAAAAGGAAAGAAAAAAGGGTGAAGAAGAATCTAAAAGGTATGTGTGACAAGGCTTAAGGCATTGTGGCTTCAGGGAGATTTGGGAATTTATGATTCCCAGGAGAGGGAAGAGGTGATGGTCCAGAGAACACAAGCTAGAGACTTTCCCAGAGGTTTGGCAAGACATGGATCCAGAGGGGCAGAGGATGAAAGTGGGGTGTGGAATTAGGGCAGCAGGGAGGTTCAGTACCTGTTTCATGCAGAGCATGTTTTACATCCGAGGAGACAGTGGAACATGAGTGTGTGCACACTGGCATTCTAAGAACAGCTTATTCACTCTGAAGTAGTGGCTTGGGCTCCTGCCATTCAGTCCTGCCTGTCATTGAGGTCAAAAATAGCACTGTGGCTTCTAACCACAGACCATTCAGAAGTGAGCGCTCTTTTCATGCTCACCCACGAGTACAGAAGGTAATTCTGTCTGACAGCTGCAGGAGATTCTCCAGGCTGGCAAAAAACCCTGAGAAACCCTGTCAACATAGCTGTGAATCATCTGATCCTCCAAAACTACTGTTATTAACCCCAGACGCTTATAACTGAGACACTCACCTTCACTTTCCCTGATCTGTTTGGCTCAGAAGCTTCCAGACAACTCCTAAAATGAAAGTTGATAAACAAGATAGGCATTTCTTGAAGGCTAAAGGCAGAAATACCCTCCAAACTGAATCACTGGAAAATTACTTTAAAATATTGCTATGATGTAGGGAGAAAAATGCAAATATTCTAAGGAAAAAGCATGGCATTTTAAAGGAGGGCTCTCATGGGACTGACTTGAAAAGTCAGAGTTGGATCCTCTGGTGCTGCCTCCTGCTTGCTGCGATCCCAAATAATCTTTGACTTTTATCACTCACTGACCATAAAATCATGGAATGGTTTGGATTGGAATAGACTTTAAAGACTATCTAATTCCAATCCCTCTGCCATGGGCAGGGACACTGTCCACAATCCCAGTTTGCTCCAAGCCCCATCAAGCCTGGCCTTGAACACTTCCAGGGATGGGGCAGCCACAGCTTCTCTGGGCAACCTGTGTTGACTGGGACCATGATATTGTCAAAAAGCAGCCAAGGAGGCAGATCAAGTGGTCATGATTAAAACCATTAATGGTTTTGAAGACCCTCTTCGGAGAAACCTGTGCCAGGGCCTTACCATCCCCTGAGGACAGAACTTTTTCCTGACATCTGCTCTAAATCTTTTCTCTTTCAGTTCAAAACTTTCAATCTTGTGAACTTGTCACTATCTGCTCATGTAAAAAGTCACTCTCCCTCTTTTCTTATAATCTTCCTTCAGGCACTGCAAGGCCTCAATGAGGTCACCCCAAAGCCTTCTCTTCTCCGGGCTGAACAATCCCAATTCCCTCAGCCTTTCCTCACAGCAGAGCTGCTCCATCCCTCTGCTCCCCTTGGTGTCCCTGCTCTGGGCTGGCTCCAGCAGCTCCCTGTCCTTCCTGTGCTGGGCCCAGGGCTGGGTGCAGCCCTGCAGGGGGGTCTCAGCAGGGCAGGGCAGAGGGGCAGAATCCCCCCTCCCCTGCTGCCCTGGGGCTCTGGGCTCAGCCCAGCACAGGGGGGTTCTGGGTCCCAGCGCACACGGCCGGGGCAGGGCCGGCTCTCACCCACAGCACCCCCAGGTCCTTCTGCCAGGGCTGCTCCATCTGCTCATCCCCACCTGGATTGATCCCTGGGGGTTGTCCTGACCCAGGTGCAGCACCAGCACTTGGTCTTGCTAAACCCCATGAGATTCCATGGGCCACTTCCCAAGAAAGAACAGAATTTCTCTATAGATCATTTGTGACTCACCACAGAGCACACATCACACTTAGCACCTTGAAAAGTCACTCACCGTTTGAAGCCTTTGCAGCCACAAACCCAAAACGGTTCCAGAGAATCCAGTGTGTGTGCTAAAAAGGAAACCAATCTGCCAGTGATTGCTGGGAGCTCTGTAACACTGCCAATGCTACCTTTAAAGTGTTCTTTGCGTATCCTGAAGCCTGCTTGCTGTTCTGACAGCAAATCTCAGTTGGCAGTGCATCCTCCCTGAACTGCCCATTTGGCAGTGAGGTCCTTTTCTTGTGTTGATATACTTCTCATTTAGAACCAGATAAAATTGTTTGCATGTGCAATAGTGCATGAACTTCTTTTTTACATAAAATGTCACTTGTCTCTGAAATGCCTATTCATGTCTGTCTCTGCTTAGTTACTTCTGTGCAACAGCTTCTGGGCTTTTTCATGGTCTGGGGTGGGTTTTTTTAAGAACCTTGCCTTCATTCACTGTTTCCTCCTAAAAAAAAAAATCAAAATCCCTTGGTTGATTGAAGATACTCAGAGCATTTTTCCACCAGATGTATCCTGAATATCACAGCTGGCTTGAGACACAAGGACCTGTTGGGATACAGGTCCATGGAAATAGGATGAGCCCTGAGGATCAGCTCTTGGAGGTGTCCCTGCCACAGGTTCTCTTCAATAAAGGTCACTAATGGAGCCAGTCCTGTGTCCGGGATGTGCCCCTGTGGGGCTGCTGCTGCCAGCCTGGCCTGTCCCAGGGAGTGCCACCCATTGCCCAACTGCAGCAAGAATTAAACCAGCCTGAATCCTCTGGAGCACCGAGCACAGAAGCAGCGAGAGGTCAGGTTGGGATTGCTTAGGGATTGCATGGCCTTGGCATCAGGATGAGACCCTGACCACACCAGAGTGAGGAGGAAATGTTTCACCCTTCCCTTGCAGTAGGGATGCCAGAGGTAATCGAAGAATCACGAGCCGTAAAAGGAAAGTTTATTATGAAACTTAGATCACCAGATCAGAGAACCGTGAACAAGAACAACACAGAGGCAGATGAAACAAAGCACTTGCAATCAGACTTCTGCCCTTGGTAGGGATTTCCTCACAAGCAGTGGTTGCTCCTGAGTCCTGAGACTTCCTGTGGCTTTCTGGGTTTGATGGGGTTTGTGCAGTTCCACAGTGGCCCCAGGGCAGCTTCCCCTTCCCGCCCCTCTGGTGCACAGCTGCTGCCTCTGCTGCCTGCTGAAGGCTCCAACCAAGGGCCAGTGGCTCCCAGGGAAGAGGCTTTTCCCTGGCCCTGCCCTCAGGAGAGCCCACTTGATCCAAGGGGGCACATTCCAGCAGCTGGAATGTGAAAATAAAAGGGCAGAAATCTGTAACACAACATAGAGTGCTCTCCCACCCTCTCCAGTAAAATGAATGCAAAGAGCCCCTCCAGCTCAGCTTCCTTCTGGAATAGTGCAGATTCTGGGGTCTGACCCTGAGATTGCTCTGCTACAGCTCCATGTTCTAACTCTGGGGATTGAAAGTCAGGGAAAGAACTGCAAATATGTTTCCAAAGCATCTTGAGGAGAGCAGTCAGTGGAGAGGATGGCTGGTGTGAGGGAATCAAAATGTGCTTTCAAGTCAGAAAGAGACAGTTTTTCCTGTAGGATTCCATTTTCCCTTCCAATGGCCACAACATGCTGTGTATAAATATTTTGATTAGGCAATTTTTTTCCCAGTGATAAACCAGGCCATCAGTGTCACTTTATCCAGGATTTCACAGAGCTTTCTCCATCCTGCAGCTGAAGGAGAGAGCCATGAATGGCACCACTTTAAGGAGGAATGATTCTGCTTCAAAGGAGACAGTAAGAAGTATAATCCTTGGAGTCACACAAGGCCCAGGGTCCCAAGAGCCCCTGAAGCACATGGGCACAGCTTTGGTGACATTCCCTCTTTCCTGATCACAGCTCTGTTTCCTGGTGCCATCTGTTTCTGGTGTTGGTGCCAAGTTTTCTGAACAGGAAAGGTCCTCAGGCAACATTTCCTCCTGTGATCAATCTCCAAGGGAAAGAGGGCAGAGCACGTTGTTGCCATTCCCTGTGGGTCATTCTCAATACTTCTCACCAGCTCCTTCACAGGTCACTGTGGGTTTCATTGTCCTGTTTTCTGCCCAGTTCAGCTTCTGTTGGGACTCTGTTCTTCAGGCCTTGCTGGTCTCTGCTGGTCTCCATCCTGTGTCCTTCCCCAGCAGATCCTAAATCTGATACTCCTTCCCTCCCCTACACAGGATTGGGGCTGATTTTGTGCCCAGAGCTGTGCTGCTGTAGGATCCTTTCCCTTGTGCTGATTCCCACTCCTCCCACAGGCTCTGGGATCCCATGTGCTCTTGGAACAGACAGTCAGGGGCAGGGGAAGGTTTGTCCATACCCATACCTGACTTTGTCTTGTCCATCCTGACCATGAGACCTGGCAATGGAGGGGTTGCCCTTCCCTACAGGATCCAACCAGAAGTCTGTGCTGCCGTTCCCTTATGGCTGCAGGCAAGGCCAGGCTGTGGCCAGGCTGGGAAGAGTCTCCTTGTGCCCAGGCAGGGCTGAGAACACAGGGCTGTGGATGGCTGTGTTTGTGAGAGGCAGGATCTGTTTGGGATCATCCTGTCCCCAGGCTGGACTCCTCTCCCCTGGCAGTGCCTGCCTGGAAGTGCCACCTCTGGCACGAGTCTGTCCCAGACTCCTCCTGTGTGCCAGTGCCAGCTCCTCCAGGGGGGATCCATCCAGGCTCAGACACCGTTGGGGAAAGGGTGGGCTGAGCTGGGCCCGGTGTCTGGAGGGAGGCTGCAGGAGTCCCTGGGAGCAGAGACTGGGCAGCTAAAGAGAAATGAGACACATCCCATCCACGTTTCCTACAGGAAACCGGGGATAACATTCCAGCCTGGACCTGTTCTTTTTAACTGTCCTTCTGAGGCCTTGCTGAAACTGTTGCAGCTTTTTCACACATATTTTGTGTTGTTTCGGATCCATAACAAGGTGCAGTTTCTACTTTACCAAATCCAATGACCATGCAGAGATAGTCGCGATAACGTCCACTTATATTAAACCTGACAGGGGAAAAAAGTCAAATTTGATTACATTCCTGACATGCAGTGAAAGGCAGAGTGGCACCTGGCCGGGCTGCTAAACTGTGTTCCTGTCACTGGGATCAGGAATTGCCTCGCTGGAATCTCCCTCCCATTCCTCACTTTCGTTCCCCACATCTCCACAAGGGTTTCTGGGTAATGCTTTCCCATCCAGAGACCTTCCCCTGCTTTGGTCCCCTCCAGCCAATGGTGCTGACGTCACCATCTCTCTTGTCCCTGCCTCCTGGCTCCTTCCTTTCCCCAGGGAACTGCATCCAGTTAGATCCTTCCTTCCCCAGAAGAACTACAGCTGTGTCCTCTCCTGCCACCCTAATGGGACAGGCTTCTGTTCCATGGCACTGAAAGGCTCCCTTTCCTTGGCACAGGCATGTGCTGAAGCACCTGGATCTCAAGGAATCAGCTTCCCCCAAACCACAGTCCCTGATCTCCCTTAGGCCCTCTGCTCTTTGCTCTGGCTTTGGGATTTTCCTGTTCCCAGATATTGCACGACAGGCACTCGCTGGAATGAGCTCACATGGCTGGGTTATGTTCCACGTTGTTGATCCACTTCCACTTCTGCTCCCTCTCAATGTATCTGAGACCCAGTAAGTAGTAATTATGCCTTGATTTTTCAGTAAGGAAATCCTGGAAAGGAAGCCAACAATGGGAATACATGAGAATGACATTTTCTTCACCAGAGGCACAGAAAGCTCAGTGCTAAACAGCCAGCACAGAGAGTGCAGTGTGCATCCAGCCACAGCACCTCTTCCTACAGCTCCAGAGGATGAATTTCTCCTTTTTGGAGGCCCCTTATGAATATAACAAATGTAATAACACACTTGTGGTGCCATTGCAGGTGTAATTTGTAGTTTAACAGGTGTGACTTGATACCTGGGGACACTTTTCTGTTCTGATGGGGGTGGCAAAGCCTTTTCAGATTTTGTCAGAGCCATAGCTCTCACAAAGAAGTGTCTGTTCAACCTCCCTGGCCTGTGTGCTAAATGCCTGTAAAAGCCCAGCCAGCTGGGCAGGGAGTTTGCTCCTTCCCATGGGATCAGGCCTGGGCACAGAAGCTTCCAGGGGCAGGACTCCAAGCGCCAGGAGGCCTCTCCCTGTGCAGGGCTTTGCTCCCATTGCCAGGGCTGGGGTGTCCATGGCTGGCAGCAGGTCCCAGAGCCCAAGGACATGTGACAGGAGCAGGCACAAGTGTCACTGCTCAGCCCTTGGCCAGGCAGCTCCAGGCCCCTGAGCTGCTGCCCCAGGGATTTGGGTCTCACCAGCTCTTCCCTGCTGTCAATGATCACCAGCTCTGAGCTCATGGCAGCACATTCTTTGCTGGAGGCTTTCCAGTCCTTCAGTTTCTGCTCTGGAGAAAAGAAGTAGCATTTTCTCCCATGTTTTTCCCATTTTTGGGGGCAGCCTGCATGAGGGAAGAACAGATATGGAAAATCCATGTTCACACTGACCAAAGGATGCCACGACAAAAAAGAGGTCAGAGAGGCAGTTAGAGCCAAAGAAATGCCTGTGTGCCCCTGCTGAGAATTGTCACCAGAGCACCAGGGATCCCCCACAGGATCTGGAGCTGGTACCAGCCCAGAATCACCAGGCAGGAGCCAGACAGAGGGAGCAGCACAGCAAACATGATCCAGCCTTTCCCATCTTTGCTCAGCAGCTCCTAAACAGCAACAGGGAATTGCACTGAGTTCAAAGGCTGGGAATGCAGGGCCTTGGAAAAGCAGCACAGGCACATTGTCCATCCAGCTCCCTGCAGTGCTGGGGTACCAGAGGGACTGCTCTTCCTGTCCTTTCCCCTGAGCTCATCCTGGGAGTGTCCCAGGGTAAGGTTTGTATTCCTGAGATGGGAGAGGTTTTCTTTCTTTGTTTCCCTTCTGAACAAAATCCAGACACAGCCCCTTTCCTGTCCCCCTTAACCATCAATCCCATAAGCTCTGGAAACTCCCTTTGGAATGACAGAGGATCACCTACCTAGTGCCTCCTCAGGGGTGGTTGTCAAGTCCTGTTGGCTGCCTGCAGTTGGACCATCTGGAAATAAGAACACAATTTCTGCTTGCAAGGAATGACCACTTTGCCACAGACTGTCAGAGCTCTGCTGGGCCTCTCTGAACCCCCATCATCCAACACAGAATGCAAACTCTGCCTCTTTGCTCATGATTCTGCTATAAAAATCCTGAAATAGTCAGGTCAGGTTCCACTGAGTAAAAGGCAACACTTTAGTTCATTTAAACAAGTTATATCCTAATAACAGTGTATTTGGCGTAACAAGACCATATTGAAAATTCATACTAAACTAAAACTTAGAATAAACTACTCAAAATGGCAACAGTTTTTATTTGGAGCACAAGTGAAACCTGTGTGCTCTTTAATTTAAAACCCCCCTTGATTTAGTTTCTCGAGTTTGATCTAGATTTCAAGTTTCTTAGTAGATTTTTTTCAGGTCACTGAGGCGGTATTGAACCCCACAAAGGAGCTATAACTAAAGCCAGGCCTGGATCCAAGTCTAACAACTCCTCTTTCAATGTCAGACTTAAAGCTGCATTGAATGCTAATTACACCTTGCTACTTTGTGCTGGTTTAGAATTTGGCCCATCCTTTGGTGTTTGACATTTTATAAGTATCAGAGCCCTGTCAGATATCTGTCCTTAACTCTTTGCCTTGAATAAGAAGAGCAGATTGGCTCACCCAGCCCTATTTTTTAAGTTCCATGGATCAAAGGCTTTGCCATGTCTTCCCCATGTGCATCTCTGAGCAGTGGCAAACTCTAAGACTTGAGAGTGACTGGTTGTGGAAGCTTCTCAAGCTTTCTCAGCTACCAAAGGATGGAAAGAAACAAGCAAAACCATCTGAAAATTAAAAATGATTCCTTGAAAACATTCCAAAAAAGCACCAAATGGATAATTTCTTTTTTTTCTGATGGAAATAAGATTTCTTTTTTCTACAAAATATAATTTGTCTTTTTATGTAGCTCAAAATATGTTATGATCTCAATGGTATCTATGCAGAGGTTGAGCGAAAGGCTTTTGTTTGAGTAAGGTGCAAACAAATTCCTTTAAGTTGTGACTTAGATGCTTCTTTCAAATGATCTTTAATTCATAATTATTTTAAGATTTTTGGTGTTATGGACATCTTGTCATGATAAAACATCCTCACCTTGTAGGATTCTCATGGACAGCAATGGTATTACTGATAGACATTATCAAATCTCAACTGGTTTCTTCAAAACATTTGTATAATAAATTCTATCTCATTTAACGTTGTCAGTTTGTCAACTGGGTTATGTCAGTATTATCTTTTGGCTGAAAACTGCTGTCCTTTGCCTTCAAACTGTCCTTCTGTTCCTCCTGGCTTTGGATGTCATGGCCTGGACCTCAGTCAGTGGGAGAGAGCCACAAATTAATTGCCACTGCTACATTTTTAGCAGGACTTACACAGGAGTGCCCGATACACAACTATGGCCAGTGTGAGGATTGTCACAACCAGGACAGCTACCAGGACAGCACGTTGTCTTCTGGAACAACAGCTTTTACCTACAGAGGGACAGAAAAATAAAGAGATGAGGAACAGCTGGACAAAAGACCCCTTTCCTCTGCCTTCCAGGATGCCTTTCCAGGCTCACACTGGGAATCTGGGGCCTTCCAGATCTGCAGGCTGGAGCCAGGCTGAATGTCCTGGTGCTTCCTTACTAGCTCTGGACCCCTGTGCTCTGGGAACTGAACAGATCCCAACCTGCCAAGGGTTTGAGGAGAGGTGAGAAGGAGGAGAGTCCTCCTAGCAATCAATGCCCGCCCCCTGCTTCCCCATCTCTGTTGTTCACTTTTCACTGCTGCTGGGTGATGCCTTAGGTTTTAACTTTTATATTTTTCAAATCCTGTACTGCCTAGTGTGTAACTGAAGTTTCTTGTAGCCTGTTAGCTGCTGTTCTCTCACGCTGGTTAGACATAACAAACCCTCTCTAGGTTTGAACTTCAAGGACACCTCGATTGTCCCAGGCCCAAAATGTGTAAACTAAAATCTCAAGAAGGGGGGGATAAACCTGGGGAAATGGCATCATTAACTGAAGTTTTAATTGGAGAATTAACCCTGATATGCAAATGAACCAAACTTATAAAAGTGTGAAGAACTCGTGACTCGGGGTCCCTCTTGGGTGTAGCCTTTTTGACAGCCCAGGGTGTACCTTGAAGGCCCTTCAAATAAATACTTACCTTTATTCTCTTATTTTGTCTAGTCTCTGTGTTTTAGGTGGCCCCTCAGGCATCATGGGAACAGAAGGCTGGGCTCAGGGGTGTCTGGGTGTGGCCCATCATATCCTTCTATTCCTCTGCCAGGGAAGCCAACAAGTGTTTAGGGGCACTGAATGCACCAACTCAGCTGCCCCTGCTCTGAGTGTGGAAAGCAGACAATTGTATCCTCCTGCCTCCTCATAGTTTTGGGTCACTGCATGTTTGGGACATTGGGATCAGCCCCTCTCCCCTCCTTGTTTGTATTCCCATCACTTTATCAGACAGTTAAACTCACCAGATGATTTGCAGTTTGTTGCAGCATTTGTGTCTTGGGATTCCACTTTCACTTCTGCATAGGTACAACCTGAGCCCGGGGAACAAGAACAGAGCACAGAGAGAACGAGAATCAACT
Source organism: Edolisoma coerulescens (assembly GCA_013397115.1). NCBI lineage: Eukaryota > Metazoa > Chordata > Aves > Passeriformes > Campephagidae > Edolisoma > Edolisoma coerulescens. The sequence goes on along the minus strand of VWZW01004014.1, from coordinate 291,257 downwards.
TAAGTGAAACAAAAATGACTGAAATTGTGAGAAATGCTGAACACAGGACAGCAACTGATTTATGTGACTGTGTTTAACTATGCACAAATCATATTTTTCTCCATTACAGACACTAATCTCTGCTCTGTGGTGACCAGGGACAGGACCTGAGGGAATGGCTGGAGCTGTGTCAGGGGAGGGTTAGGGTGGATATCCGGGAAAGGTTCTTCCCCCAGAGGGTGCTGGGGCACTGACCAGGCTCCCCAGGGAATGGTCACAGCCCCAAGGCTGCCAGAGCTAGGAGCATTTGGACAGCACTCTCAGGGACGCACAGGGTGGGATTTTTGGAGTGTCTGTGCAGGGCCAGGAGTTGAACTGGATGATCCTTGTGGGTCCCTTCCAACTCAGGATATTCTGATTCCATGTTCTGATGATACTTTCACCCTTGGAGCACTTGCTGTAGGCAGGAACAGATGTGTTTTCTCTTCAGGGCAGACACTACCAGAGGGGACAGGGGCACACAACCACATTGTCAATCTCGACAAAAAGGGAGGAAAGTGCCAAGGGTGGCCTGAAGTTGTTCATCCAGACAGGAACGGTGAGAATGACTAAAACATCAAAGCCTGAAAACTGCAGATTGTGCTAAATTTGGAGGGGTTAAAGGTATTATCATAATTAACAAATTAACCTGGAGAATAGTGAAAACTGATCTAGTATCTGCGGGTAATAAATAGAAACCGTCAGGGAAGGAAACATACGGAGAGGAAAGAAAGGTCAGAGACCAATAAAAAGTGGGTAGAAGATCAAAAATAGGATGTTGCAATGTTATGAAACTCTCAAAGTCATCATTACATACAACACTGAGCCCCCTGGGTTCTATCACTGTACAGAGCTAAGACAGAAGCCAGAGTTTTGAGCTCTTTTCAGAAGATGGAGACAATATCTGGGAAATCTTGTGCATAAATTAAGTGAACACATAGAAGAGTTGGTAGAGATTTCCCCAAAAGGCACAAGCAGAGAAGCATAAAAATGTTATTAGAAATCTACCAAATTTTGAATAGGAACACATGGGTTAATTTATAAGGAAAATGGAACTTGTAATCAGGTGGCATCTACTGTGGTCAATTGAGCCCTGAATTCATCTATTGAAAGGGGTGATAAAACCCTGTTTCCTGGGGTTTTAATAACTCCACCCGTCTGAAAGACATGCAGAGGGTTCACACCTTTCTGCAAAAGACAAGCACTGGATGGCAAGAAATAATTTCTGTCAGAGTGAAAGGAAGGTTAGAAAGAAAGGGAAGACAAATCAAAATGAAATACAGAGATGCAATGTATGAAGTCTGTTATTTTTTAGGATGTACTTTTATGCAGATATTGCAAAACCAGTGCAAATATTTATGCAAAAATTTTTAGTGCATTAAAGAAAGATAAATTCTAGGTTAGAATTTTGCATTTGCAGTGATCTAAATCAGGCTAAACCTGTCCATGAAACATTTCACACTTGTGCATTAAACAAGCAGTTTGTACAGACAGAGCAGGAGGAAAGGCCCCCCAGCAATGCCTGCTGTGCTCAGGGAGCGGGAACAGCAGTGCAGGAGACTGCTGCAAACACCAGGAACGGCAGCAGGAATCCCAGTCTGCTGCGGGATAACAGGCCTGGGGCAGGAGCAGTGGATGTTCAGCTCTGGAATAGTCTCCAAAATTGAAAAAACTGCTCTTAATATCACACCAGAGACACTCCCTCACACTTGCACCTTAGCAAGAGAAAAGTAGACCTCATAACAACTCGCCTTTGTAAATATAAACAACCCTATCTGGACACTCCACCTGCACATTTTCCCAGCAGTTTCGCTCACATTTCCCTTGTGTTCTTTGGGACTTTGGTGCTCCAAGGAACGTCTCTCAACAGATGTGGGGGAGAGAGACTGGAGAATGCAAAGAAAGCTCAGTGCTCAGCAATGGACCTACCTTGGACATCAGGGACCTTCAGGATTCTGGGTCTGGTTGATTCAGGCAAGTTCAAGTCAGCATAAAGGACATTTTCTGCCATTCTTGTTCCCGCTTCTCCTTTTCCCCTCCCTCTGCTGTTCTGACAGTGACACTCTGGGCTGAATACCACTCAGAGCTCCCTCCCCTCTCCAACCTTCAGGAGGAAGTTCTCAACGCTTCCGGTCATGCATAAACTTCTGATGAGAAGTCTATTTCTACTTCATCTTTTGAGGGCAGAGGGTTTTACACCAGTAACATGAGGAAATGTAAGGTAATGGCCTCCCTGATGTCACCTGTGTTGGGAAGTGGTTCTGGCATTGGAAGTGACTTCCCTAAGCGAGTTCCCTAAGCTTCACACACCCGCACACAGACACCCTTGTGTGTTTTGCGAAGAAAAGCTTTATTCCATGCAATGGAAAGGGGAGAAACTGTACAGAGGCCCAGGAGGCACCCCAGGAAGCAGAGTGGAGCTCTCCAGGGGCACCCAGGGCACCTCAGGAGAGCAGCCCTATGCACTCCAGAAGGCCGTGCTCCCAAAAGCACCTCTGGAACAGGACACATTCCCCTAATCCCTCAGGAAATGCCCTGCCAGGAACAGGACCCTGCCACACATTGGGGCAGGCCCGTGGCTGCAGCCCTTGGGAAGCAGCACCAGGCTGCCCTGCTGTGTCCTGAGCAACATGGGCTCTGTGCAGCTCACAGACATGGTCTGCCTCTCTGCAGGGCAATTCTGGTGGCAAATGGGGATTCAGAAAGGGGGATTTGTCCAGCCTGTTTTGGGAAGCACAAAAGGTGCTTAATATGCAAAGGCAGTAACTGGAATAGTGCAGCCTGAACAAGACAATCCCTTGGCTTTCCAGGTTTGTAAAATCCCTCTGGGCAACTGGGGTCGGCTGTGTCCCCTCTCAACTCCTTGTGCACCCTCAGCCTCCTCGGTGGTGGGGTGGGATGCAGAGGACTCTGACTTTTTAATCTCTGCTCAGCAAGAACTAAAACATCCCTGTGTTCTCAACACTGTTCCCAGCACAAATCCAAAATGTAGCCCATACCAGTTGCTATGAAGGAAATTAGCTCTATCCCAGCCAAAACCAGCCCAGGGCTCTACAATTTAAGACAGATGTGAAGGTCCTTGAATGGAGGTCCAGAGGAAGGGAGCAAAGCTGGTGGAAGGGTTGGAAGGAATGTCCTGTGAGGAGTGGCTGAGGATTCTGGTTTGTCCAGCTTGGAGAAAAGGAGGCTGAGGGGTGACCTCTTTTCTCTCTGGGGTCCCCAGTACAGGAAGGACATGGAACTGTCTGAGAGAGTCCAGAGGAGGCCACCAAAGTGTTGAGAGGCCAGAGCACCTCTGCTGTGAGGAAAGGCTGAGAGAATGAGATTTCTCAGTCTGAAGAAGAGAAGCTTTGGGGTGATTTAATTGTGGCCTTCCAGTGCCTGAAGGGAACCTACAGGAAAGATGGAGACAGACACTTTACAATGGCCTGGAGTGACAGGACAAGGGGGAATGGCTTCACACTGACAGAGAAGAGGTTTAGATCGGATATTAGGAAGAAATTGTTCCCTGTGAGGGTGGTGAGGCCCTGGCACAGGTTGCCCAGAGAAGCTGTGGCTGCCCCATCCCTGGCAGTGTCCAAGGCCAGGCTGGATGGGGCTCTGAGCAACCTGGGATAGTGTAAGATGTCCCTGCCCATGGCAGGGAAGGTGGAACTGGATGATCTTAAGGTCCCTTCCAACCCAAACCATTCCATGATTCTGTGATTACTGTATTCCTGTGTTTACAGCACTATAAGACATTGCTTTTCTGATTTAGAACAAACTATAGTAGAAAGTTGAGTGGTTTTCTAATAAAATAAATACTAATTCCTGATTGAACCTATTTCTTCCACAGAGAGACAATTTTCTATTATGGAAATATCCTATCAGGGCCATCAGATCTGGAACACCCTCTGCTGCCAATGGTAATGGCAGAGGCTTCTTCAAGGGCCACTGATGTGTTCTGGTATTCTGTGCCTTCTCATAATCACGGGCCCAGAGAAGCCAAGCAAACACAAGCTGTGTGAGAGAAAGAAGAGGAAGTAAAGCAGTTTCTGTGATGGTTGATGACTCAGAAGTTTGTACTGCGGCCAAATGAAGATTTGCAGTGGCCCTCAGACCTGACAGGGAGACGTGTCCAGAAATTTTGTGACAGGTAGCTGAAGTACTGAGGCCTAAACAACAGGCCCTGAGCCAAAGTTGCCCTCTAGATGAACCTTCCAACCAAATGTTATCTATATCTATATCTACATCTACATCTATATCTACATCTGTATCTATATCTACATCTATATCTGTATCTGTGTCTATATCCATGTATTTGATCATTAATGAACTATTGTTACATGTGTTCATTTATTAGCAAAACATGTATTTACTTTTCCATATCTAGAAACTGGATAAGGATACATCTGGGCTAATTAGGGGGTTATAGGATCAAAGACAACTCCCTTGGCTCCCCCTTGAGACCTGGCCAGGCTTTGGGAGAAATCCACCAGGGGAATGAAACTAGAAATTATGTCACCTTGTTTAAGAGTATAAAAGCTGGGCTACTGTCACAGCAAAGTCGGGAAGCCATTTGATATCTCCACAAATGTGGAATGGGTTGGAAGGAATGTCAAAGATCATCTCGTTCCAACCTCACTGCCATGGGCAGGGACACCTTCCACTATCCCAGGTTGCTCAGAGCCCCATCCAGCCTGGCCTTGGACACTGCCAGGGATGGGGAAGCCACAGCTTCTCTGGGAAAACCAAAGTATTCTGTGATTTTTCAGCTCCACCAAGTCCTAATTCTTTTTTCATTCAGATTTTTTTTCTGTTAGGGAATTGCATTACTAGTTTGCCAGTTGTAACATGAACTGAGTGTAGGAAACATCCATCCAGTTCAATCAACTTTTTCAGTTTTTATTGCTGGCTTTCTGGAGTGACAAGCACATGATAGCACTAATCCCACAAATTTTGCCATAAAAATAGTGCCCCTCTTTCCTGTGGAATATTGCCTACGCTGATCAGCAGGTTCTGCTGCATCTTGAGGGAGTGCTGTGTGGGCCCATGCTGTTTGAAGAAGGAAGGTGCAATACCACACTGAGGTGGTGCTTTTGAAGTCCATTTGACAAGGACGGTGCAAACACCACAGGGGGAAGTTAAAGGGGACTCCAGCTCCCCTTGTAAATCCTTTTATGTGATACTGAGATGCTGCATAACTTAATACTGGAGATAGCACACAGGGTAGTTTGTATTGTAATTTCTACGCACTTAGCCACACTTTTCAGCATTTAAATGTATGCTCATTATTTCTCAGTGGCATTGTGTATTTCCCACAAAACTATGATGGGGAGCAGTAAATATCTTCAGTAAATTAAAGATATTTTAATGTGGATTTATATGGGTGGGACCATGGCCCTGTATGTCTGTGTTAATAATGAGATGTCTGTGTTAATGATCGTGTTGCAATTCATTAGCACCAGTCTGTGTTTGGCTTCCTAAACTCTTGCTAAGGATATGGGTGACAGCCTTTTCCTAACAAATAACCCTTCACACTCCCACTTCACTCCTACTCTTGCCAGCTCCATTTCCGTGTTTCCAAGACCAGTCATGTCCATCTTTCGGCCTGTGCAATCCCAAATTTGGTGTGGCCATGACCAAGAAAGACAGAAGAGGGCAGATTTTTAACATACCAGCCTCTTGTCCAATACTTACATTGTGCAGCCTCAGGTCAGAAGTGAAGAATCTTTTGGGGTCAGTTGAGTCAGATGGGTCTCTACCTCATTAAGAAAACTGAAGTGGTAAAGATGTCATTACGAGATCCAAATTCAAAGATAAGTAGTCTGCAAATCAGCTACCCTGAAATAGAGAAAATATTTAAAATTAAATGTACAGTATGAAAGAGGAATGCAGTAAACACTTGGAAAAAAACACTTTCACCTTTGTGAAAGCAAGCCTTTTTGGCTGGTTTTTCACCCACTGGACAATACTCAGATAATGACTTCTTTTGGTTGTAGTAAAAAGGAAAATTAAAACAAAAACCAAGGATGTGAGAGAGAGAGGCTTAGAAGGAAGATTTCAAATACAAAACCTCACTTAAATTCCATTTACGATAACTAGGATGTCTTTCCCTCAAACTATCTGTTCCATGGGTTCAGTGGATGTGCTTTACAGCTGAGCAAATGTGGATTTTCCTGGATTTAATGTGCTTGCCTACTGTATCCAGACCTAAAATAATTGGGAGATATTTTCTGATACGTAAAAGATTTGGAAAAACCTGTAACTTTTGTGTGATCAAAATTATTTTCTAATATAAATGAAGAATTTCCACTACCAAGGAGGAAAAAAACATTGTTAATGTTAAATATATTTTCTGAAAATAATGGAATGTTTAATACTTTTGAAATCAAACACTTCAATTTTTCCTTTCAGGATGTTCTTTTAGGAGAAATTACATGCTTTGGGTTTACCCCAAATCACTTTTTAAAAATCATTACTAAAAAAATAAAAACAAGTGTTTCTTCTATTTTTTCCTGCAGTTATTCACAGCCCAAAGGTCCTCTCTGGGTCACAATCCAAAAAAGATTTCAAAAGTGGCTATGACGAGAATCATTTTGCAACCAGCTGATGACCACAAGGAAGGGCTCGCTACCTCACTCCCTCCAAAGTTCACCCATTTTTAGACAAATGTCGTGACACGTTTCGTGCAAAACGTCTTTTACTGTTGTGTGAAAGAGGAACTGAAAACAGGTGAACAAAGTAAAACCACTGCAACTGGCAAACACTTCACTGGTATAACCTCTTTTTCTCTCTGTATCTGGATAACATTAAGCTGCCTGTTTCTTTTTAATAATTGAAGCAAAAGGAAACAACAGCCTGGTTTTTATTTAGTGGCCTTGATGGCATTTTTCCCCTCTAAACTCCAGCTGCTTTAACACCAGGCATCTATCCTTAGTGGTTGCCTGACAGTGGAAAAAACAAGAATTCCCAAGGATGTCTTAGCCTATGCCTGAGACATTTAAGTGTGCCAGGGCCTCATCACCCTCACAGGGAACAATTTCTTCCTTATATCCAATCTAAACCTGCTCTCTGTCAGTGTGAAGCCATTCCCCCTTGTCCTGTCACTCCAGGCCCTTGTCAAGAGTTTCTGTCCATCTTTCCTGTAGGTTCCCTTCAGGCGTTGGAAGGCCACAATGAGGTCACCCCAAAGCCTTCTCTTCTCCAGGCTGAAAAATCCCAATTCCCTCAGCATTTCCAGGCTGAAGATTCCCAATCCTCTTAGCCTTTTAATATGCTTTTTTTTTTTCAACATACTTGGAGCATGACCCTTGGCAAAAGGGGATGAAGGGGAAATCTGTTCAACTTACAGAGAATCAGATGCTGCCATTTGGGAAGGCACCTCCTGTCACAATGTCAGATGCAGGCAGCTCTCCATGAGGGCTGAGTCCAGATGCCACCCAGCCAGTTGTGTGGATGTGCAGCTCAAACCTCATCAGCTCCTGTTCCTCATGGTCCCAGCAGAGGTAGAACATGCTGGAAGGATCCAGAAAGGTGGGGAAACGCAGCAGTGGAGATGCAAGCTGGCCAGAACAAAAGCATGGGAGGAACAAGAGGAAGAGCATTCTCCTGATTCCTGAGAAGAACATCATCATCATCACTGCAGTTTCTGAGTCTTGCTGACACCTTGGGCAGCTACGAGGGGCCCAGTTTATATGGAAGTGCCTGAGGCTGGGCCTACTGCCAGGAAGGAGGGCTGGAACCCGACTGTTCTATATTCAATTTAAAATGTAGGGAAGATCAACATTTTACATAACATGCCCTGGCACCCTGCCTGAGTGAAACTGTGCTAAGCCATCTCATATACGTCTTTAAACATTTTGAACAGCTGTTTTGTACTACTGAACCAAAACAAAGCAGCAAAGTGTTTACCTCCTACCCAGTACTCCTCAGAGTGGGTGAATGTTGGCTCTCCTCACCAAGGAAAAGGGGCTCTTGTGACGAACTTGTCTTTTCATTGCAGATTCTGAAATGAACCCGGATTATGCCACTCTGGTGGGATGATTATGGACAAATTTGTTGGAAACAGGCTGAGTCTTAATGCCATGGCTTATCAGAGGAAGCTGCTGTAGCAAATGAAAAGGGCTCCTGTGATAGCAATCTGGAAGAGTAGAATAAGAAAAATGCCTCTGCTCCATGTGCTAAACTTTGGTGGGAGTGAGTCAAAGGAGAAAAGTGCATCATCTTTTGTGCTGCCTGAGACCTTTCAGTGTAATGACACAAAAACAAGGACCCTCAGCAGGTTTCTGACCAGTTCTGCCAGGAAATGCCTTGTCCATCATCTCCAATTTGCCCAATTGCATAATCCCCTACAAAACTTATCCCAGATCTGTGAACTTTGGAGGACATGGTAGTTTATTCCTATTAACTTGCAGGGAAAATGTAGAAAAGCCCTTTGTATTATTTTTCTGGGACAAGTGTGTGAAGAACTGATGAACAACAGAGAAGGAGAGTTACCTGATCTGATCCTCAGGGATAGGGTTTAAAGAGATCAAATTGTATACAGATTGCTTGGATCCCAGGTCATATTGTTGACAGTTCTGCTTTAGACAGCAAGTATATTTATGGTTTCTTTTACCAATTCTTTAATAAAATGCTGACATTTTTTATACTCTCTGCTCCAGAGAGGCCCAAGACTGTTTGGGGGGAACCAGGCAGGGCTGAAGGATACAGCAATGCAAAGTGAATATTTGAAGGTTAGGACAGCACAGGGATATCAAAACTGAGAGACTTTGGCCCCTCTGGGAGATGAACCAAAGACAGAAATAATAATGAAGTGGGAAGGGATAAAGGCAAAGGAATCTGCATCTTGCAGAGCTGCCCATGTGAGAAATTTTCACTGCTGCTTGTTCTCCACTTTTAAGCAGAAAATCCCTTCTTTACATGGAGCAGAGTGTGAGATTGGAGGATGCAACTGAGATGCTGCTGGAATATGCAACTGTTCGGGAATTGCAAGGAGAGGTGGTTTAGCTGTGTGACAAGGATTGGAATTGCATGGTCTCTTGGGTGGAACAGGATGTGGTGGTGTTTGCATGGCACTGCTGAGGGGCGTGGGAGACGTGCAGCAGCAGGAAGATACCACACATTGGCAGTGAGCAGCATGCCAAAGAAGATTTTAAAATTATAGATGACCTGAGAAGACGGAGGAAGATGAAATCTGCTTCCTTTAGAAAACTAAATGCTAACACAGAAGCCAAGTGTGAAAAGAAAGAGGAGAGTCAGAACCACAGGATGCAATGGCACCTCTGAGTATCCGCCTCAGGCAACAGACAGAGACAGACAGCAGAGGAAAGCAGTGAAGTTTCACTGAGTTTTCTCTCTGGGGATTACGATGACGTGCAACAAACTCGGGAGGTGAAGAAGAAGGAAAATGCTATGCCCAGTACTCTCAAAGCAGCCCTGATTGTTCCCCTGCTGAAATCCTTTGCAGGCAGCACACTCATCCGTGACACACAGCCAGCTTCCACCCCACACCTCCCCAGCTCAGCAGCTCCCTGTTGCAGTGCGGGAAGCAGCAGAATCCTGTTATATAGAACCAGTTGAAGCAATGTCAGTATCATTTCACAATATTTGCATTGTGGTGAGGTTATTTAACGCCTCTGCTTGTTCTTTTAGGACAAATTTTAACAAAAAATTCAACTTAACAAGAAGCTGGTTTTAAAAATATCTGAAGGCTGATATCCAAATAGATACTTAACAGAGTGGTAACTTGAACCTTTGGTAACTAGGCTAAAAAATATCCTTACATTCAGCTACTCACTTCTTTGACAGCCCTCTTTTCCATGTTTGAATCCATCCCAGATTCTCCTTATTTCAAAAAACTATAGCCCTTGTGGAAGATGGTGCCAAGCTGGCTCACCTTTTGCCACACATATGCAGGACAACTTCTGCCAAACCCTATGGATCATATGGAAGCAGCAGAGGAGATGTAAAGCTCCTTGTTGAGTAATGCATGCAATCCTGAAGGAAAGGGGGTGGCATAAAGGAGATTTTTTCACAAGCTGCCTTGTGAAAGGACTTCACCTTTGCTTAATGTAATTTCTCAGCTCTTTCACTGCTCTGGGCTTGTTTATCCATAACTGTATTGCACAAATCCTCCTGTTCCAGGAGTTGTCCCACTGCAGCTGTGAAAAGCCCTTTCCTTCTTCACAGGCTGAAAATCCTGGATGCCCAAAAAACTTCTGAGGATAGAGAGGTGGAGATTCTCTTTATAATAAGTAATTTGCAAAGTGGGTTAGCAGGGACAGATATGTCAGCATATGAGGGATATTTACAGAATGGGGAATTGTAGGACTGTAGTTCTTTTTCCCCCTTTCCCTTTTCAAGCTTTGAAGGGGTGCCAAAAATACTGTTGAAGGCAGGGGCATCCCAGGTTATGGCTAAAGACATTTTGGAACAGATATAAACTGTGTCTACATAGCCATTTTCTGGCACACTTGTCATCTGAAAGCTCAGAGCACTGGGAGCACAGAGAGGTCAAAGATGAGCAGTTCCCAGGCTGACAAATTGGCTTTACTTGTCTCACGTAGCAAATAGGGGGGCACAGGCACACCCAGAGCCGCAGAAATTGATGCCTGCTGGTAATGCCTTGCACAGTAGATCAGGAGTAATCAGGAGAGTCTCTGCTCTTGAAGGCCACAGATGTGGGCTCTGCAATGACTGTGCATTTGATGTATTGCAGTTATACCCACACAGCCTCCCAGAAGCTGTGGTGAAGTGCAATTATGCAGAAAGCACTCAGTACCAGAAAGGCTGTTATTTACAGACAACAGTTTTGTAATGAGGTTTCAGAGACAGAAGTGTTCTAACAGCTTGGTCACTGAGTCCTTGTGTCCTCACACTCTGATTACCTAAAGATCTGTATCTGACATCCTGTAAGTACCCACTGCTGCAGCAGTGCTGGTCCCTGCACATTCTCTTGAACTCAGGGATGTGGTTTCCCAGAACTTCTCCGTACTGTGATACCCCTCCCAGCCTTACAGCCCAGATCACTTATCTGTGCTGTAAAAATTCCCAACAACTGGAAGACAGAATCATAAAATCATAGAATGGTTTGGGTTGGAAGGACCCTTAAAGATCATCTCATTTCAACCCTCCTGCCATGGGCAGGGACACCTTCCACTAGACCAGACAGGCCAATGTGCAGAGATTGACAAGAAAGCAGCCACCTCATTTTCTTGGCAAATGTGGTTAAAAAATGGCAATACATAGAGAAACAAAACATGATGCATAGAGTGGGCTTTTCAAGAAAGGAAATTATCAGTGCTTCTTTTCTCTGAGAGTCTGTGTCATGAAAAGTCTGAGGGTGGCTCAAGCTGAGCATGAGTCAGAAGATTCTTCTCAGCATTTTGTAGGTTGTCCTCTTACACAGAGAATTTTTTCATTATCTCCTTTTGAATGGCACAGAGATGAGGATGGTGCCTGTGCTTGATGAATCTACTTGTTTCTGCAGAGGAATGTGAAAGCAGTGATGATATCTCAGGGCTAGATATTTCCACCAAGTAATTTCTATTTATTTCTGTCATCTCTGAAAAAAATCCAACAGTTATGCACAAGAGCCCTTATTAGGAAAGATTTTGAAGATGGAGATCACCATGAAGGCTGCAGGAATTAGAACAGCAGGTCAGCAAGGAAGGGAAGACAGCAAATTCATGGCAGCTACAGTGAAATGCCACCCGTCTGCCTTCTGTATGGAAGGACGATCAAACTGAATTACAGGCTCAGATGACTTTGCCACTTTTCCCTCAACACTGAATGCCTTAAAAAACCCATCAGCATATGCCATGAGAAATGATATGATGATGCTTACTACAAAGAGCTATTGAAATATACTAACTGTGAAGAAAACACGGCTCCAGCACAGAAGCCCATTTATCAAATGAGGTTTACATCTTCATGAGGGTGACATCCATTCCAGGTATCAAGGGCACCTCTATATAATTGACTCCAAACTTTGCCCCTGAAGTAGACAAATAGCAGACAAATAGCCAAGCACACAATTGTGAGAATCAGATATGGTAACTTAGGGCAGCCTAAGCAGTGAAGGGAATGTAACACAGCTGTCTTAGGTTACAATGTGAGATGTAACCAAAAGTACGTATTCTGTCACCAGCTGCTAAAACCAGGTGGGGCAGTGTTCTTTATCTCTTCCATGACACATCCCTGATAACTCCCTCCAGCGAGATATTTCCTGTTCATGGGCCATCCAGCCTCACTGCATGACTCAGAAAATTACATCATCCCATTGTGAGATGCTCCATCCAGGGGGAGGAACCAAGCATTCCTACCTGGATATAATCTGGGGTTTGGAACACCACAGGCAGCCCTTACCTGGTGGATTCCCAGAGGACAAGAGCTACATAACCACCACTGGACCTTCAGAGGAAAACCAGACCCTTCTACAGGATCACCACTTCAACAGAACCACATCAATCACCTCCAGAGGACTGCAGCCACCATTTAATCAGACTGCTACCACCACCCTGCCCAGCAGGGTGTCAGGTTGTATACTGACTCTGTCAGTGGTTTTGTTCTATTGCATTTATTTTTAATTTTCCTATTAAATTGCAGTTCTGATTTAGAGTCTCTCACTGGTTTGCTTTCAAACTAGTACAACAGCAGATGAAGAACAAACAGCAACTGCAGCAAAACATTAAATTATTGTTCCAAGGGTCTGAGAAATGTGATGAGGGCTCTGTCCACACTCTGCAGTGCACCCACCCTGGCTGTACTGTGCCATAACATGGTGCAGAACAGAATTCATTTTTCCCCGTACATCATTCTGCTGAAGAATGGGAATGGGAGCATTTTATGGTCTCCAGGAGGGTTCAGCTGCAAAGGAGTCTGTCTGAAACCAGAGGTACAGATAATTCTGGCACTAAAAGCTGGCCTGCTTGTCACAAATGTCTGCATCACAGCAGGATGGTATTTGTCTGCCAAAATACCCTCGTAATTCTCCACTCAATTACCCTCAGTAACGGGCTATTGCCCTTCCTGGGTCACTCATTTTCCAGGTGTTTCTTCAGGAGTCCTAGGATTTGCCTGAAGCTGAGGGGATGATCACAGCAGTCCATCTTCCCTGAGGTGACTTCTGCCATTAACTGATTCAGCTGTACCTGTCAGGTAACTTGTTTCCTCCTGTAACACTGGAACTGTTTGAAGAGCATTTCCATATCCTTTGGATTTTCCTTTTGCAAAAGAGCCTGTGGGAATTTGCTGCTATGGTGACTGTAAACACCTGTGAACACCTATTTCCCTTGGGGCTGCTGCAGTGTCACTGCTAAAGTAGCAGCTGCTTTTGGTACGACAATTTTCTCATTATTCCTTTTAAACTGAATTTCTAGCTATAAGCTCCACTAAATCTAAGGGGTGTAATGAGGTGGGTGCTTTACAAATGCAGGGAAAAGCCAGTCTGTTGTTCAAAGAGCAAAATACCTAAATTAAACACATAAACCATAGGGACCATAGAAACCCATTTGGTTTTTGTTGGGGTTTTTTCAGAGTATGAAGTTAAACTTCCCATGAAGGACAATCTTCCCGAATCAAACCAGCTTGCTTTAATCCATTCTTCCTGTTGAGTCCCTGCAGAAATGGGCCCAGAATATCACTCTGCTTTGTTGTTGCTAGAGAGCTAAAGAGCATAATTTACATTTCTAAATCTGCTAGGAAGGTGTGACAATGGTTTCCAGCTAGCGGCTTCACTATAAAAAGAGGAAGATGGAGAAGGAAGAAAATGAGGATGCAGGGTTTGATTTCTCTTACTTTTTTTATACATAAGTATATCCAGTAATCTTATCCATGAATTATTCCTGACCTATGCTGCTGTAAGTAAAAGGATTCAGATTCTTCAGTCAACACATCTGTTCTTTTAGATCCAGGAAAACAGAAGATTCAGAAGTCTGTTATAACACCAAGAATGAGCCACTCTCCACCTCTGCGGTCTCCATTTTATTGCTGCTGGTTGTAAAGAATCTCTGATCACAAGGATGTAGATGAGGAAAAGGAATGGTTCTCAAATTCTGTTTTGGTTGGCTAGATGATTTCAGGGTAAAAAGAACATTAAATATACTTACAATGTGCACAGCCCATGAACAGACAGATATAGCTTATATTCCTGAGTACAAATAATACCTACAAAATATACTAGGTATGCAACTGAGCCAGTCGTAGCTTGTGCTGAGTGTTACTTAATTGGTGGGAAAAAGAGAGAAGTTTTTGGAAGAGCTCTTTCGCCACCATCTTCTGCTTGATCGTATTTAATAGGCTTTTCCATGCGGTTTTCCAAATATTTCTCTGGAACAGCGTGCTTCCTTGTGTACTGCACATCATTTTCTGCTGTTCCTGTGAAGGGAGTCAGTCTGTCAGCCAGTTCACTTCTCACTTTGTCAGCTGCATTTTTCCAGAGATTCTCTGCAACAATAAATCATTAAAATGAGAGGGTAAGACTGCAGACTCTTAACAGCAGGTAAAACACAGGATTGACACAAACCCCCAGCAAATGAGGTCAAAGTTTTCTCTGGGATCTTACAACCCCCACTGCTGCGTTCTTTGGCTCTGTAAGTGGAGATGCACTGTGGTGTGGTGTCAGGTACTATTTTGCTCTCAGCCTGGAAAAGGGCTTTCCATTTGAATTTTTAGCACTTCCAGTCTTCTTGCTGGCAGCTGAGCTAAAACATAAGGCATGCAGTTCTCCAGAAGTGAGGAATGGTGTTTACCTGTCGCTTTTGGATGTCCAGGGCTGGACAATCTGGGGGTTGCGACCTTCCTAGAGAAAGCGTCCCGCCAGGGGAAAAGCCTTTCCAGGGGCCTTTGCAACTTCTCCGGAGCGACACGCGGTTTCAGCGGTTTCACTTGTAGCTCCCTCAGCTACAAGGGATTTAGCACTTTGTGATTCAGCTCTTTGTGAAATCAGCTCTCATGAAATTACCCAGGCAGAACACGGGGACAGAGAGACAGAGAGTCTTGCTTGGCAAATTCCACAAGGACAGCTTTATTCAGCAATCCCTGTGAAGGGGGCCAGAGGCAATGCTCCCCTGAAGTCAGGGGTAAGAGTAGGGGTTTATATGGGAAAGGCAGGGGGTGGGGTAGAAATCAATCAGCCAACGGGACACAGACTATCACCATAAAGAAGCAAAGCATGTTGGGAGTGGCTCTTTTCCTCACCGTGACCAAGAAGTAGGTTGCTTATCTAGGGAGATTTGGCCCTCAGGCATTTCTCCTCCAGGGGAGTGCAGAGGGCTGCTGGCCAAGGGCTCACAGCCCTCCACAATTACCCACCACATTTCAGTGGCTATCCATTACCTCCACACTTTCACCTCCCCTTACTCCAGGCAGATGACACTAAACACAAAGAAATGCCAAACACTGTGATAGAAATGCACTTAGTTGTGAGGTAGGATGTGCTTACGAATTGTCTCTCTTCTGTTTTCCAGTACAGAGAAGGAGCCATCACTCATCTTCCTTGGAGCCTGTGTTTTCCGGAATATTTTTGGCTCCTGGATCCACGCGTGTTTCATCGCTTCATCAGGAGTCATGCGCAGGGAAGGTTCCCACCTTAAACCCACGGGACACAAATGGTTATTCAGCTATTTCTAAGTGAAAATTAGCACAAGGCAAAAGATTCAGCCTTGTCTTTTGAAAGCAAGGTCATGAGGACATTTTTTGGAAACAAAATCATTTTATCTTTTTATCCCCAAACCATGGAAAAATCTTATGTGACCTTCTCCATCCTTCAAAACCTATTTACGTCAGCAGTGTGCTGATCAAACCCTCTGCAGCATCAAACCATTTTTAACATGCAGTTCCTGGTGTTATTAGGGTAGGGACCCAGAATTCCTTGTTTAAGGTTTGGGTTTTTGCTCCACTGAAATTATTTTCTGAAAGTTCTGATTCAACCAGCAAACCAAAATGGTTCAATGATTCACACAGACTTGGCAAACAGAGAACATTGTAAGCAGCCTTCTTGTGAAACAGAGTGGGATGATTTTTATTTCCCTCCCCATGTAACCACAAGTTAGCAGTTCCTTTAGGATTTCTTTAGGAAAGTGCTACTGAACTTCCAGAAAGACATTTGAAGCCAGCACTAAAGAAGACACAGTAAAGTGTCAATAATAATAGTTATACAAATGATGCCATGTGGAAAACAAAACAAAACGAACCCAAAACACTCCACCAAAAAATAAAAACCCAAACCCAACAGATACAAAGATTTTAAAGGCACAAGAGAATGGAAGAAAAGACAAAACTAGCTTGTTGCGTAAGGTATGAACTCACATTAGGCATCCTTTCAAAAAGTCCAAGAAACCAGCATCATGGGTGTTCAGCACTGTGCTTAGATCCTTGGAGTCTGGGCATCTCTTCTTCCCCTTGCTGTTAGTTACAGATTTAGGAAAACCTTTTGAATCTTAAAAAAAAAAAAGACATGCTCAAAAAAATTACATGAAAAACCTCCACTAAATACTTTAAAAAGTTGCATAAACAGTATCCACATCCACCGCACTAACTCCAGTTTTGCCCTGATGGATTGATAATCTGCCAGAATTGTGGCAAGCAGGATTGGTTACATCCTAGAGACTACATCCTACACTTTGTTGGTTTGTTTGCTTTGAGCAATTTCCAAACCCAAATTATACACAGAGAAATTAACAAAGTAAATTAGTTCCCAGAGCCCACTGCATTCCTTTTAGGAACAATATTTTTAAGGAGTAACTTCCCTATCACTTTGGCAATTAGAGGCCCTTAAGACATGAAGAACAGAGCACCATTTGTAGGCCTCATGTTGTCCTTTTGCTTTTTTCCCATATCTCTTCCTGGAAGTATTTTTATCAGCTAGGAATTAGCTAAAGGTCTCTGACCCTACACTACCAGTGCTAATTAGTGATTAACTACCAGGAGGGGATCCAGCAAGGACAAATAATCAGAAGAAATTACCAAAGAATGTTCTTTTCCTTGACGCAGCCTGGATAAAATCAGCTGGTGGAAGACCCAATACCTTCATAGAAAATGAATTCATAGAGTTACTCCTCGTTTCATAAAGATACACAACAACCATCAGGTGAGATGTGGCATTTTGCCCTCCATATGAAGTTGAATGTTGCAATTTACTGTGAAATGTCTACAAAATATTTCCTCTTATTGCGGAGGGAATTAAGGGATCCCTTAGTGCTCCCTGTACACATCTTTGTATCAAAAATAGTGTGGCAGCAGGACCAGGGCAGTGATTGTGCCTTTCTCCATGGCACTGGTGAGGCCACAGCTCAAATCCTGTGTCCAGTTCTGGGCCTGTAACTTCAGGAAGGACATTGAGGGGCTGGAGCATGTCCAGGGAAGGGAACAGAGCTGGGGAAGGGGCTGGAGCACAAGTCTGATGAGGGGAAGCTGAGGGAGCTGGGAAAGGGGCTCAGCCTGGAGGAAAAGAGTCTCAAGGGGAACCTTCTGGCTCAAAGAGCCATTTGGCTGCATTAAACCTCCCTCTGAAAGGCCAGGCCGTAGCCAATCATATTTCATTATTGTTTGAGATTTCTCTTTGCTGCTGGCAGTGCAGTTTATCAAATGGGTATCATCCCAAAAGTTACCTCCATGATGCAGGCAAGTTGGTCAGCTTCATTTTCCCCCGGGAACAGCGGGTAGCCTGTGTAAAGCTCTGCTATGATACAGCCTAAGCTCCACATATCAACAGCCATGGCATAAGGATGACCAAGAATCACCTCAGGGGAGCGATAAAAGCGGCTCTGAACATAGGTGTACACTGCGTCAAAAATTCGACAAGAAGCAAAATATCACAGTTGGGACTGAAATGTCAATTGCAGATTCCACAGAAATGTGGCATATGTTCAGGCATCATAAATCTGTCTATCCACGGACTGCTCACATAGGCTCTGGAAACATTTTCTAATCCCATGCTAAAAGTAATGGGTGGTACACTTTCCACTGTTCTCTTTAGAAATTGTTCTTCAACAAGTTTCACTGACGGAAATTTTTCTCCTAATGCTGTGATTCAGCTTATCCATGCTCATTTTCCTACTTGAAGGTGTTCCCTTTGCATCAATCAACAGTTCCTAAATTAAAAGCACAGTTCCCATTTCCCTCCCTGTAGTATTCATACAAAAAGTACCAATTATAATTTAACCATCTCACTGAGAAAGGCTCTCTGGACCTGACAAACTTCTTGATAAGTGAAATATTTGGATTATCCTCTTAAGTTTGTTTCAGCTAACCACTCCTGAAAGTGCAATTCTGATTGCAACAGGACTAGAGGAGCTGGTCAGGCTTGGGACAAAGAAAAAGAATGGTAATATCTTACTTGTCTCTACCAGTATTTGCTCCACCACCAGTGGCTGAACAGTTCATCAGGTTCTAATTAGGGGCATAGGTCAATATATTAGCCCAATCAAAGAAATAGTTTTTCCACATTATTTAAAATTAAGAAAGCTTATTAAGAAAATTACATCAACTTGACTTATCTGCAAACCTCTTTGGTCTTCATAGCAGCTCGATCCAAAATCAATAACTTTGACTGAACCTTGGCCATTGTGGTATAATAGTATGTTCTCCTAAAATGAAAAAAAATCACAGGGAAAAGAGGGGTTTAGCACCATATTAAGTTAGTGAACACTTGGGAAAATCAGAATGCAAATCACATTTACACTTCTCTGCATAATGAGAGCTTCAAAATTCCACCTCCTTTGGAATGCATTTGCTAACACGAGGAGGCAGCCAATAATGTGCATTTGGGCAAAGCAGAGGGGAGATTTGGAAAGGTACCCAGGCTGCAGGTAGGGTCTGCTGAGCCAGACAGGGCACCAGCAAGCTCCCCAAAACTCAGGGTTGCCTATCTAGTAAAAGCCAAAATGCACTTAATAAATTGAGGTCTTGCTGTGCTAAATTGACCAGAACCATCCATTTGTAAGCACAGAAAGCCCCTGGCCCACGAAGGAGCCACACTCCACAGTTCCTCCCTGCACAGCTTGCTCCAGACTCCATGTCAGCTCACCTCTCCACCTGTGTGCTGCACAGGTCTCAAGGGAGGGATAAATGGATGAGGCAGGGTCCTATGGATTCCTAGCTGGGTGCAGGTGTGTACAGCACTGGGTGCCTGCAATTCCAGCTGGAGAAGTGATCCTTAAACAGCCAGCTCAGGGATATGTGCACTGATGAGCAAACACTCATCATTGAGATGCTCATCACTGAGCAAGCACTGAGAGCCTTCAGCTCTCTTCTGCAGAGATGAGTTTCATCCTCATTAAAAGTCTGTCTAAATGAAGGATTTCCTTCTCCACTCCTCAGCAGACAGATGGTTACCTTTATCAACCAGTTTTACAGTGATTATATGTCAGGGCTTTGAAGGACTGAACACTTCCCAGGTGGATGCCAAATAATGATGAAGTGGTTTCCTGGGTAATTAGCTCATAAGGAAATGCTTCATGAGCCAGGAAGGAGAAGCTGCTACTGGTGAAAGTCAAGGCAAGGACTGATTTCCACAATCCAGGTGCTCTTGGCTCTGGTAAGGGAAGCAGCATCCCCTCTCTGCAGCTCAATATCCCTTTGTGCTCATGATAGGACTCTGTCTCCAATACTGAATCCCTCACAATGCAAGGGAGCTGATCAAAGCTGGAAAACCAGGATCAGCTGGAAAACCAGGATCAACTGGAAAACCAGGCTTTGGAGGCAGTCATTATCTAGCACAAAGGCCAGAGAAGCTCCATATTCTACCTTATGTTGAGAAATATCATAGGAGGCAGATGGGATAACAGATGTGAGTTTCAGGCAACATAAATTCATGAAACTGTACAATTGTTGAATGAGAACAAAATTGTCTTTTAGTGAACTCACTACATTTTCACTAATACGTTACTCTGTTTAAATACAGACTACACTAATTGATGCTGCCAGCGTCATTTCTTCTCAGTGGCTGCCTGGAAACAGATTTCCCATTGGGCTAATTGTTTTTGATTCAGATATTTGGGTTATCTTGCAAGCCTCTCTTCTCACTGCAAATTGGTCTGGCAAAGATATTGGCAAGACAAGAGGTACAGACAGTATGTGACTTCTCAGAATTCTAAATCAAGATACATTTAGCAAAGTGAGAACAAAATTTTATCCTTAGCATTTTTACCTGAGAACTTCTTTCTTTCTTTATTGGTCCATTTGCCCTTTTGAAAAGGAAATCAAGAGAAACTTTCACCTGAACTGAAAATAGAATTAAAATCCTTCCGAAATCTCAGAAAATTGCAAAAATTTATATTTGGGGCTTAAGGAGAATGGAAATGTTTCACCTAGCATGAATGCTTAGCTGATACAGCAGCAGGAATTGGATGACAGATGTTCCTCCAGAAACAGGTGAACACCCTAAATACTGTTCTACAGAATTCCTTTGCCATTTACTAGGCTACTTAATTTTATAGTTATGCCCAAGAAATTAAATAGACTTAACAGGATAACCTGAAACAGGCTGCCTTGTGAATACTCCTTGCATTACGATATCCCTCATCTTGGAATACATAATTTTACAAGTACTTTTCTTTTTCTCTAAGCAAAAGGTCATTACCTGAATTTGATTCATATTTGCATACATTTTGGCAACCAAATAATCTCATTTAATGCTTCAGTGAATGAACTGAATCAATGGTAATAATCGGTTGACTGTAGCATGAATTTAATCTGAAATAAATTACAACTTCTGTACAAACATCTTACTGGGTTTTAGGGTTTCTCCTGACAGTTCCTCTCAATCAATAAAGAACAGGATAAGCTCATTTATTCTGTACAGAATAGCAGGTGATGAAATGATTGTACTTACAGGCTTCAGATCACAGTGAATGATTCTTTCCTGGTAGAGCACTTGTAAACACCTCAGCACACACCGAGTGAAGTGGCGAATCAGAGACAGGCTGAAGCCTTGGAAATTGTTCTTTTTGATCAGCTCATACAAATTTATTCTGTGGGGGAGGAAGAAGCAGCAGACAGAGAGCAGATAAGAGATAGGGGCATTTATTTTTAAAGGCATGATTAGTTTCCAGTGCATTAAGAGCTTGTCTTCCCACATGAGGGAGGACTCATGCAGAGGAAAATGACAGCTATTTTCCTCCCTGAGAATGCTGCTCTGCATGTGATATGCACAAACACCTCCCAGATCTAAAGCAGATGTAAAATCAGTGGACTTCCTTGCTAAACTCTCTGCTGTTAAGCAGCTGTGCTGATTTTCACCAAGAACAATAATCATTCAGGAACTGAAATTAATTTTCTTCTGTCTCCTTTTGCTGTCATTTCTCTTTGCTTTGGCATCTTGAGTAAATCATTTCTGTCTAAAGGTTTTTAACCAGCAGTAAATATTTCTAGATAACCCCCCCATCAATTCAGGTCTCATTAGGTTTTTATATCCCTGCTGTGACTATCACATCTTAGCTCCTTCCAGTAGCCCTGCCCAGTAGCCTGGAGAAGGGAAGGCTCTGGAAGAACTCATTGCAGCTTTCCAGTGCTTTAAGGGGCTTATAAAAAGGAGGGAGAGAGATTTTTATAGTGATAGTGATAGGACAAGGGGCAATGATTTTAAACTGAAAGAGGAGTAGGTTTTGATTGGATATTAGGAACAAGTTCTTCCCTGTGAGAGGTGTCCTCAGCACTAGCACACGTCTGCAAGGACATGACCAACTGGAGCTTTCTGCTTTCCCCACTTGACTGTCCACTGGTAGAAGGCACAGCCCATTCCTTTGGAATTAAAGTTGCCAAGTCTTAATGGAAAAGATCACAAATCAAAGGCTTTTCACTGTATTTTAAAGGCAATAAAAATTTTACCAGACAAACATTTTTCTATGACAACCGGTCTTCAACTCCTCTGTAAAGAGCTAAAGATAGTGGCTATCCCATTTCCCTGTGTTTCCATAGCAGCTTTCAGAAAAGACTGGTCTGTGTCTTCCCTGGAGAAGAGTCGCTTCTTACCCTGTGTGCCTGTAAGTGACAGACTCACATGCAGCAACACAAGGGATTTAGGTTTCTTTGGGATCAAGCTGTCCATACGATGCTGAATCTTCAGCAGGGGCTGTAGCACATGCAGCAATGGGGGTTTTACTCTGAGGGCTAGGGAATTGTGGGTAGCCTCCATAATTCCAGTTTGAGTCCCTGATTACAAGGAGGCTGGTGAATAAAATGATCTGACTTCTCCTAAATGCCTCCAGAATTCTTCCTAAGATGCCCTGCAGCAAAGATTCATAAAAAGCAAGAAGCAGTTTTATTTTTAAATTATTTGATATTATTCATATTTATATACCCTGAAGTTTACCAGTCCTGAATTTACTCTTTTCCTCACAGGTCTTTCGGGGAAGAAGACTTCAATACCCAGCACAGAAAATAAGGGATGGATCACGTCATTGCCCATGTGAACTCTGAACGTGGCCTTTTTCAGTTCACCTTGGGTGATCAAAGGCTCAGTTATGCAGTCTGTATTTAGACAGTGTTCCTTTCTAGCTGCCAATTCTTCTGAAGAAGACATAAAAATTAAATCTTGTAAGGCACAAGATCTACAATTCTCCTCAAGGTGTGTGTAAAGGAAAATATACTTTACCCCAGCAGTTCAAAGGCGATACAGAAGTGATTGCGAAAGTAGAAGTATTCCTTCATGTGGATGATATTGTGAGTATCATCTTTGTCTTTCTTCAGCAGAGCATCAAGGATCTTCACTTCTACCAAAGCCTGGCTGTGAAACCTGAAATATCACATGACACGAGAATGGTGACATCAACTCAGGGTAGCATTTGTATTTCTGCAAATGCTACAAATGCCATGAGCTTACTGTAAGCTCAGCAGGTGGGACAATTATTAAAATGTTTCATTCACCCCTGTTAACCACAGTAATTTTGATTTCTTATGTTGATTCCTAGTCTAAATACACTGGCCTTATATAACTCTTCAGGGTACTTAATTTGACTTGTCTGAAAAAACCTTTAAATGAAAAGGTTTCCAATGAACATCCAGACTAAAATCCCAGTGCTCTCAAGTCTATAGGAATGCTTTAGTTTCCTTGAACAGGGCCATGTTTCACACCTACCACAGTCAGACAGCGGGTTTTGAAAAGCATCTTTACACTTAGTGTTCACTGAGGGGTAAAACTGAACAGCTGAACATCTGTTTCATTGACTCTGCTTCAAGCTCACAAGTTTGTAACCAGCCACTTAACAAGAAGAGGTTGCTTAGGACCACAGTGTAAAATTTTTCATGTTCAAGCAAGTGATGGGAGCCCTCCAGCATATTCCTGTGGTTTTGGAGCCTTGTGGGGATGTTCCCAGCTCTCAGTCCTGCCGGGCTGGTTACCTGGGTTGTGTATTCACTGTGCAACAGATAGAGAGACCTCCTTGTGAGCCTGGAGAAACTGTACTTGCTTTCCTAGCCTGTGTCTCCTCTTGGTCCAGTCCAGTTCCTGACATCCTCTTTCCTCACTCTGCTCTCACTGTGTTTAATGAATGTACAGGAGGTTTGATTTTGTTCCCATTGTCACAGTTGTCCCTGCCTCTATAGAACAGGGATGATGGAACTGGTTTAAAGTCAGCAGATATCTCACCTTTTCTTATTCCTTATTATTTTCAATGCCACTAACTCATTGGTTTTGTGATCCAGGCATTTGGCCACCTGCCCAAACGACCCTTTCCCAATGACCTCCAAGACTTCGTAGCGGTAGGCAATGTGGTCATGTAAAACCTTCAAAAGAACACAAAGAGTTCAGATTCAAAGAGTACAACAAAGACCAGGCTTCCAAGTAGCTTGGGTGTGTGTGAGTCTGCTGTCCATGACGGATGGTGGGTCAGCTGCAGGTGAAGTCTACATTAAATAAGGGTGACAAGGAAAATCCCAAGTGATGCTTCGACAGCCCACCTACCTTGCATCATCCCTGCGTGACGTGCAAAGTGGATTCTCCCCTGAGCTTTAAAGGCATGTTTTCATTATGTGAATATTTATCATCTAGAAACAACATTTATCTCACAGACAACACTTAGGAGTTGGCATAAAATCACTACAAACTTACTGAGCTCAAAATGAATACCATAATTTTTCCACTTACCTTTAAGTAGGAACCATGCTCATCATCATAACAATTATTATTCTGGGTTTCAGGCAAACCTTCAATCTTTTTAGCTTCCAGGCCAAGAAACCAGAGCTCTGTATAATTGAAAATTTCTTTTTGCTCATAGACTGTTAACTGGTTTCTAAAATTTTTCAAGGCTTCTAAATCAGAAAACAAGAACGTAAAACCAAAAATCAATAAAATGTCAGAAACCTGAGGGTAAGTGCTTTTACAATGGAACATTTCACAGTAGAGCACACTACTTTGAGCAGGATGCTGAGAAAAGCTGTTAAGAGGTCCCTTCCAACTAAGATTTCTCTGCTTCTACATTTTTGTATAAATTTCTATTTATTTTTTATTTTTTCTGGCTTGCAGTACTAAGTTCAATAAAGCATTCAACATCCGTCAGCAAGACTTTTAAGAGAGCTTGGGTAAAAATTATTTAATTGTGAGGGAAGTTATGTATCTAGATGTTTTTGAAAATCCCATCTGTTGTCTATCTGCTCCCTCAGGCTCCATAACTTACACTAAAAGCTACATTTTTATTGGTTTGATTGCCGTATTTATGAAATGGCAGTGATCTCTAGTTAACCAGAGCTTTCAAGTACTTGTATTTCTGATAAAAATCATCAAACTCAGATGCCTGAGGTTAGGGATTAAATGGAGCCCAAATCTGCTTTTCTCCTAGTTCTGACTCTTCCCGCATAGAATTTCAGCTGCCCTAACACCTCCACTCCCATCATTTAAATGTGGATATATATTCAGACAGGAGCATTATAAATCAATGTGTTGCATGTATGTGTGGGCGTTTTGTTAAACAGTGGCAGATCTTCATCCAGCAATGCAGGGATGCTAAATCATTTCAAAGCAAAAGGCCACTACTTTTTTTTTCCCTAGACTCCTTCTAGAAATAGATCAACTCTGTCAGAAACTTTCTAGATCTGAGAACTCCCAAAATGCAATTTAGCCCACATCAATAAAATGGGACACAGCCACAAGCAAGTGGGAAAGGGTTTTATCCCTGTAATAGAATATTGCTGTCACCTACCCCACCTAGGCCTTAGACAAATATACACTCTTTTTTATACTGCATGTTTCTCTCCTGTATTTGTGTTAGTCAAATAATTCTCCTATTGGGTACCTCCCCAAGCTGGATAATTAGAAATCACTGAGTCCCATCCGTATTCCTGTCCTCTAAATTGTTAAATATTTCAGCAGCCATTTAGCATGGCACCTCTGGTCCCTGAGTATCCTACTGTACAGACTCCTCATCTGTGCAGGCAACCTGTCACTCCAGTCCTTTTAGTTTATCCAGGGATATTCTACCTGAAGCTGTCATAGGCAGTTTGACCCCAATGCTGGTGCTCTCCAGTTCGGATGGTTTTGTCTGGACTCTGGTATCACTCTCAGGAAGACTGTCTGGAAGGTTAAATTGGGGAAAATTGCCTTGAACTCCATTTTCCTGCCAAGCAGAAAAAAAAAAATTAAGAACTGCTATATTCACAGAGACAAAGCTGCAATATATTTATTTTGGATTAGTTGAATAATCTCTATGTCAATTTTGTGCTGAGACAGAACAAGTGAGCTTGGGCACTAGAACACCCTGCTTATTCACATAGCAAATTCGGCCAAAAGCACTAAAGGCTGTTGGACCATGGAAAGATAAATCTCTGTAAATCAGAGAAGGAAGTTCATCTTCCAGATTCATTCAGTGTATGGACTCTCTATAAATGTTATCTATATCAATGCTTCAAAGCCTTGGAGGGCTGTGGAACAATTCATCTTGGAAACCATCCCAAACCAAGTGCAAGACAGGAAGTTGATTTGGAATAACCAGTATGGATATGCCAACAAATGGTGTCTGAACAACTTGGTTGTCTTCTCTGATTAAGTGATTGGCTTGGCCAGTGAGAGAAAAGCAGTGGGCGTCGTAGACTTTGCCTTGAGCAGGGCCTGTGCCACTGTCTCCCACTGTACAGCTGGAGCCCAAAGAGTGGGAGATGAACTGGATAAATGGATCATAATGTGAGCAGCCTGCTCCAAGTTTGCTCTGCTTGTAGTGAGAGGTTGGGCCAGATGTCCTTCAGAGGTCCCTTCCAACCTAAATGATTCCTTAATTTATTTATTATTTCTCATCCTTTGAGAAAGTCCTCACAAAAGTGGGGCAGGATGGAGACAAAAAAACCTCAGTGTCTCTCAGTGTCTCTCAGTGTCAGAAGGGTACCAAAGCCATATTCAAAAACCAGCACATGGTTGCCAAGACAAGGAGAGCCCAGGTAATGGGATATGGACTAACCAGTGGACAGCCTTGGTCCACCATGTCCTTGCAAGAACTCCTGACTGGTACCACTTCAATACGAGCATCTTGGTGCTCGTGGGGTTTGAATTAAGGATGTGTGTAAGTAAAAATGGGTTTTTTTCAAAATGAAGCATCTTCCCATACTTGTCTCTAATTCTGAGACTTTTTCTCTCTTCCCCCACACTTACACATGTGTGACACTTCGGCACTGACACTCTCTCCATGGTACTTAGGGTTCACCAGGCAAACGAGATGTCCAGGAGCTTTACAACTCACCTGAAGAGAGGGGAGGACACTCTGCAAGCTCTTATTTGCTATTTGAGGCAGGCTGCTCTCAAAGGGGGGAGCGTTTGCAGCGTCTGCAGCCAGACTATGCTTCACTTGACCTTCCAGATGTGGGAGGGAAAGGACACCACGACTGACTCTCTAAATAGAAAGCACAAGGAAATGTCACATAGCGACCTAGCAAGCAGTTCTGTGCCACACCTATGAACACCAGAGGGATTTAAATCCTTGGAAAATGTGTGTGGTTCGCTTCCAACACCTAAAGGCAAAGGGGCAATGCTAAGGCAGCTCCAGCTGTACTAATGGGCAGCAGGAGATTGTCCGGGCAATCCAGCACATTTTAGGGAATGAGACTCCTCACAAGAACACTTCCATCCAGCATCAGAGCAGCGACTGCTTCAGCCACAAAGGGTGGTTGGGTTTGGAAGCCCAGCAGCCATTCCAGGCAGCAGGACTCCTGTGAGTGAGGAAAATAAAGCCCATGTAGGGTAATAAGTAGGCATGAAGTGTCAATGGCAGAAAATATCATTAACTATTCCCAGTGGCAAAAGAGAAACTAGGACTGGAGAGCTGCCAAACACCAGGGGTGGACACAGTGGGAAGTCTTTCCTGCACTGGTTTCTCCATATTTCCTTCCCCCTCATTTCCTATGGAGCTTAGTTTGACTGGGCCCCATTGTTGCACTCCTTATTAGTGAGGAAAAAGCAAGCTCTCGGCAAACTTTGCTTAAAAATAAATGCTTATGCTCATTTAAATAATCCAGGATTATTAGTCCTTCCTGACTTCTCCTATTTACTATTTGCAAAACATTTCTATACCATTCGTTAATTACAGTCAGTCATTTAAGGGTGCAGTTTTATGAATGTCTTGTGTGTCTTTTATCAATGTCTTGAATATCTCAAGTCAGAGAAGTCACACTCTTAGCAGCAAAGAAACTCTTTCAGGTAGACTATTTCTCTGGTAAATAATAAAAAAAGATATTTCAAATAGATCTGAAATAGATCTGAAATGCAGAATAAGGTCCAGAGAGCTAAAGCTACAACCCATATAAACCTGTGCAATTTTTTTCCTCAGAGAAGCATAGAGATATATATGTTAAGCTGTTGACAACAAAGGAGAGGTTTGATATTTTCTCAAAAAGCAAAGGAACAATGCTCTCAAGCCAACCAACTTCAATGGGTTTTTTTATTCCAATACTGTGGAAAAGCCTTTAAAACCTTAGAACTGGGATTCCAGTGGACTTTTCCTGAAAGCTTCAAGAAACAAAAGTGATTTGGCAGAAGAAATGCTTGCTACTAAATACTTGCAGGCATTTGGGACAGTCATACAGCCACACAGGAAATGGAAGAGGACAGGGAATAGAGGACTTGCCTCTGCCCATATTCATTTATTATAAGAGATCACTTAAAAAAAAAGCATTCAGGTATTTTTGAAGTCAGCTGAAGAGTCACGTACCTGATGGAAGACTCTGTTAGAGCCCAGATGATCCCTCTCTTGAACAGTCAGCTGAGACTGAGAAAAAGCATCCACGTGGGAAGACTGCAAACATGAAGTGATGCTTTAATAAAAATTATTCTGGAGGAAAAAAATTATGGAATCTCTGCATGGTTTCTCTGTTTCCCTCCTTTGTGGCAATGCCTGTGCCAACGCAGGGTGTGAGAGAGGGCCACAAAAGCTGCTGAAAACATGTTACACTCTGGCAATGCCTCTCTCAGCTGAGCAGCTGTTTTGTGGGCTGGGGCAAGACAGTTTATTTTGTTATTAAGCCTCTCAGATGCTTGGTGTGCCCCTATGCTCAGCCAAGGGGAAGGGGGCCCTCTGCCATCCCTAAATATATACTTGGAAGCTGGTAGTGAGTCTGCTTGAGAGGACAACTTTCAACTGCCTCGTGAGGTAGATTGTGAGCCCATCCATTGCTAAAAGCAGCATTAAACTGATTCAGCTTATGGTACAGATTTTATAAAAACAAAATCAGGGTTTAAGTTTACTGAGATATAGAAAAAAACCCATTGGCTCCAATTGGCAGATAGTATTAGCAATAAATACAAAAAACCCATGGGGAAAGTGCTAAGCAGCTCACCATTTTAAAGAGTTTGCTGGTGCTTTCAGCAGTTTTTTAATAAACATGGTGAGTAGCATTGTCCATTTCTGCCCAGTAACAAACTGCAACGAAATGAAGAAATCTTTAGGATAATTTAGACCTTGAAAACTCCATGGCTAAAGCAGATTGGAGCTCTACTCTATAGGGTGGAGTGAACCCCGCTGGGTTTGGTCAAAAGGGCTCCTGAAAGAGTCTGTCTGAGCCTGGAAGAAGCAGGGACAACTCAGATTAGATGCAGCACCTGTGCCAATACACTGCAGATACCCATATATAGATATAAATAAATGAATAAATAAATAAATATTTATAAGCTGTAGTGGGTGAGGGATGCTTGCGTGCAAACTGATCCACACACACTCTGTGACCTTGATATATCCAGGGTACATTAGCACTGCTACAAACAGGGAGATCAAACTGAACATACATCGACAATGGCTCTGGTACATCCTGCCCTGAACAGAATCACAGACTGGTTTGGGTTGGAAGGGACCTTAAATCCATCCAGTTCCAACCCCTGCCATGGGCAGGGACACTTTCCACTATCCCAGCTTGCTCAGAGCCCCAGGCTCCAGGCATCCACAGCTTCTCTGGGCAACCTGTGCCAGGGCCTCACCACCCTCACAGCCAATAATTTCTTCCCAATAACCCATCTAAGCCTCCTCTCTGTCAGTGTGAAGCCATTCCCCCTTGTCTGCCACTCCTGGCCCTTGTCAAGAGTCTCTCTCCATCTTTCCCGTGGGCTCCCTTCAGGCACTGGAAGGCCACAGCGAGGTCACCCCAAAGCCTTCTCCTCTCCAGGCTGAACAATCCCAATTCCCTCAGCCTTTCCTCACAGCAGAGCTGCTCCATCCCTCTAATCAGCTAGATGGCCTCCTCTGGACTGGCTCCAGAGACTGTGGCATATCCATCCTTGTACTTAGATTAGAGACTCTAAAAGACTTTTCCAAAGTAAATATGGAACTAAAACTCTGTGTGCAGATCTATCTGACCACATGAAGGAAATGCTGCCCTTTGACAGGTTCAGCTGTCTCACCATCAGCCATGAAGACACCACTCAAGCTGGGCAGACCAGCTGGAAACTGCCCTTGAGATAACTGGGCTCTGTGTGTGCTCTTCCTGTTCATCTGAGTACAAATGAATAAACACTTCTGCAAGGGCAAACTTCAGATTCAGAATGAACTGAGAACAACAGCTCTGGCTTGAGAGGAATGGCCATGGGTGTCTGTGAAGCACAGGAGAATGGCAGGAAAGGGATAAGTACTAAAATCTGTCTTTGCTGGACACAGAAATTCCCATCTTTGGAACTGGAGATCACCCAGCCAGGGATAAGGGATGATATGCTGTAAATCCAAAATATTCCCAGTGCCAGCACTGCAAATGCCACAGAAGATGGCCACTGGACTACTGCATCCCAAACATGAGCATCTTAGAGCATGACATAGCTTGCCCAGAGCACCAAATATCCCTGTGTGAATTTCTTTAGATGATGATTCCATGGAAAACTCAGTGCCAGAGTATTTTTACAAACACTTCTCATGCAATCTACGTATCTTGCATTTCAAGGGGGAATCATATTTGTTATGAAGGTGAATCTGGGATACACATTTAAAACTCTACTAATTATATCAGCCCAGCTCTTAGTAAGACTATTAATTTTAGTGCATGTTATACCTTTTCCTCACACTTCATCCATACTTCATTCCCAGCTAGCTATAATTTTCAGTTTCTGGAGCTGATGAAAATATTACTTTTCATTTAAAGGTAGTTTCTTAACTGCTTCATGCTTTTCTAGCTCCAAGTCAATACAAAGCCAGGATTTTATAGAGAAAAAGCTATCACTGAAAACCAAGGAAACGGTGACTTCCCATACCTGTGCAGACTGCAGAATCTTCACACCGAAATGTCATTTTATTTCTTAGCAAAACTTTTTAAAAGCTGGGCAGTTATGTCTATATTACTAATTTTTTTTTAAAGTAGATTCACTAATAGAGCATGAAAAATTCCCAAAATGTTTTTAAAACTGAGCAAGAGCTAAGGAAGCAGGTGAGTGGGTTCCAAGATGTGCTGCCAGAATTTGGAATCCACTTCATTTCTATTCAGTGGGGAAAGATTAGCAAGATTTTGAGGTGGACATTTCTCCTTTTACAGTGAAAAAGCAAAACCAGCCCATGCCTTTTTTTAACCATGGAAATCTGTGATCCTCTTTGTCCCCCTTTCTCAAAACCTACTTACTAAGGATTTATTGCTCTTTAGGCAATTTATTCAATAAAATCAGTAAGTGACCAACCTCCATAAAATTCCCCCAAATGGGTAAATAACAAACTTTTTATCTGTAGAAAAACTGATCTGTTCCTACACCAGTCCTGCTGGTGGCTGAACAGGGCGCAGATGGATTTATTGGACAGTCCACACAGTGCCTTTATTTGATGGTGTTGATCCAGGTGACCCAGCAGAGCTGCTCTAGCAAAACCCTGGACTTGCCCCATGGGCTCTGCAGCTGAGCTGTTGTGGCTGGGTTCCTTCTGGCAGATGCACTCCAAAGAAAAACTGTAGCAACTGTTGCTATTCCACTCTATTTCATTCCTGGTTTCCCTGCTCCTGTGGCACTCAGCCTTGTCCTACAGCTCCAATGCTGCAAGCCCAGACTATCATCTCCTGCTGTTCCAGCCCTTCAAATCCTGGATCACCTTGCTCATTCCAGTTACCACCAAAGAAACAGAACAAGGTCCTCATCCACCACCTAGCCCACAGTCACAAAGTTTTAGGTTTACGGCATTCTGTAATATCAGACATTGTGACACACTTCCATAATTCTCAAAATATTAGAGTATTTTTTCAGTACCCACATTAACCATAGAAATCAGAAATGCATTAACATTTTGGACATTTTTAAATACACAACTACATAAAATAAAGACACCATTGTCTCCTCATTCAAACAGACATCCTCTTCCCTCTGTTCTCAAAATTGAATGAAGTCTGTGCAATACATGGAGAGAATACAACACAGGTGCTAAATCATGCAATACGTTAAAAAGCCATAGCAAATACACTCTCACTCATTCAAAATACAGTAGGAACACAAACATTTTCCCCACCTTGTCAACTATTTCTGTCAGCATTACTGCAGGAGCTGTTAAGTGCAGGATAGGAGCTGTTTATTCCATTCAGCGAAGGCATTTCAGGAAGCCCACCTTCATCTAGTCAGAGCATAGCAGGAGCAGTTCCATGCACAGTGCCCTGAGCAGAAAAAAATGGATAATGCTTCTGCTTGGCTTCAGATTTAAGTTTTTCTCCCGGAAATATGCCAGTGACTATTAGCTGCTCTAGTATTCTTTTGGTGGCCATCTGTTCCCTTTCTCAGCCTCCTTCTAGCCAAATATAATTTTCCATATTTATCATGGCAAGTCAGTAATAAGAAAGACAAATATAACAGGATTGGCTGTTCTCCTTGTCATCTCAGTCTGTTCTTTCTCACTGAGCTCATGTGCTTGCGAAACCAAAAAACGCTTGAACTTGGATTTTGTCAAAATTTGTCACAGCGACCTTGCTATACAGTGAGCAAAATCTCTTCACCAAGACTGACAGAATGGAAAATGAAAATAAATTAATTCCTCAAGGGTTGGTTTCTCCTTGGGCATTATATGTCAATTAATGAGGACCAAACTGTGGCACCTTGGTCTATGGTTCTTGAGGGCATCAGTGCAGAGCTGCTCTGCCCTGTGGGATAATGAGGCTCTCATTTTGGTGTGGATAATGAGACAGAGCTTAGCTGCCCTCCTGTCTTTCCTCTGCCTCCTTTGGATGCTGTGATGTGTGATGGGGCACTGATGGAGGCATCCCTATTCCCCAGCTGTCTTAGGGGAATATCTAAAGCGAAAATGCAGTGTGGTCTCCTCCTCCATACAGCCAAAGAATGGCATGTTCCCTGCTGGTCTGAAATCTGTCAACAGCCCAGAATAGTTCTACTTTCACTCAGAAACCAGGGTTTTCAAGGAGGAAATACATGTTCACCCACTGAACGCTGCTGCTTTTACAGATGCTGCTGGAATGGTCAAAGGACAAACAGTTATTCCTTTGCATCCATGGTAGTCTCTGCAAAGCCTTTCCTGATGTAATTGCTGGGCTGCACCATCCTAAAAGGCACATTGCTCCTACTTCCATCACTCCCACATTTCCATTCATCCAAGCCTGGCAACTGTCTAGGCAACAAATCCTCTCCAGTATTATAAAACTCCCATGCAAGAGAAACTTCTCACTTTCTTACCAAATAACCACTCAGGCTGTCGTGCCAGCATGGGAAGCACGCAGATCACGGAGCTCTAGAACGGTTTGGGTTGGAAGGGAACCTGAAAGATCATCTTGTTCCAACCCCCCTGCCAGGGGCAGGGACACCTTCCACTATCCCAGGCTGCTCCAAGCCTCATCCAACCTGGCCTTGGACGCTTCCAGGGATGGGGCAGCCACAGCTTCTCTGGGCAACCTGTTCCAGGGCCTCACCACCCTCACAGCAAAGAATTTCTTCCCAAAATCCCATCTAAACCCTCAGTGGGAATCCATTCCCCCCTGTCCTGTCACTCCACGCCCTTGTCAATAGTCTCTCTCCATTAGCATTCCCAGGACAGCCTCCATAGAAAGGAGTGAAATACAGATCTGCCCATGTTTCAGCCATCCCCATTTAGAAGAACATCATCTACTTTATTTTCTTTATTTCCCTTCTTTGCAATGTTTTCTCTCCTCCTCATTTTATTACATTCTTGTAAACGTATTCAAATTTGCTGTGATAAGTCATGCAGGAATAAAAACAACCTTCAGGATCATTCTTTTGTCATATCTGAAGAGGACCAACTAATTTTTGATGCCACAAAAAATTGAATAAAGTTTTCTCCTCCATTTCTCAATAATACTCTCAAAGCAAGAGAAACCTGCCAGGATTCTTACTCAGTTTCTGTCATGCTACACTGAAGTAGAAAGCACTACATAAAATATTTCAGCTATAAATTTCAAAGCAGTTTTTTTAAGTTTGAAGGAAAGATTTATGATCTTTGTAACTCATTTTTTTAAAATTACCCACTTCTGAAAGATATTTAATTAAAGGAGCTAAGTGCAATAGTACATAAATTCCTTATGGATGTGATCACTGCCTGTGATCATCACAAAGACAACATCTCTAACAAATCATGTAAGTTTGGCAACATCTCTGTGAAGTAGAATAGTATTAGTGGTAAAGGAAATTAAAACTGCAAAGAAAACCCCCTGCATCCTGGAGTGGGAAGAGGATTCATTCTATCTTAGCTAAACATTCAAGGTAAACAAATTTCCCTGTGGAAGTGCCCCTGTCTTTTTATTGGCTTGTCTTGAGAAGGAGCCTGTTCCAATATTGTAGACTAGATATCCCAAACTTTTACATCCCTAGAATTAGACTAG
The DNA here is from genome assembly GCA_013397115.1 of Edolisoma coerulescens. Lineage (NCBI taxonomy): Eukaryota > Metazoa > Chordata > Aves > Passeriformes > Campephagidae > Edolisoma > Edolisoma coerulescens. The sequence goes on along the minus strand of VWZW01004014.1, from coordinate 257,054 downwards.
ATTAATTCTACTCTTTATAGCATTTACTCTGCTACTCCTGCTGATGCCTTGGGTTTTAACTTTTATATTCTTCAAATCCTGTACTGCCTAGTAGTTTCTTGTAGTCTGTCAGCTTCTGCTCTCTCGTGTTAAGACAGACATAACAAAGCCTCTCTGAGCTTGTTATTCAAGGACACTCTGACTGTCCTAGGCCCAAAAGGTGTAAACTAGGGCCTCTAGAGAGGTGGAGAAATTGTAGAAATTACACCATTAGCTGAAGTTTTAATGGGCGAATTTATGCTGATATGCAAATGGACCAAACCTATAAAAGTGTGAAGAACTCCTGACTCGTCGTCCATCTTGGGGTCCTTTTTGGGATGTAGCCTTTGGCTCCCCAGCGGGTACCTTTGAAGGCCTTTCAAATAAATACCTTCCTTTATTCCCTTATTCTGTCTAGTCTCTGTTTTTAGGTGGCCACTTTAGGCATCACTGCACTTCAGTCTTCCTGATCTGAGCGAGGGCAAAAGGCACAGAGGAACAATGAACTGAGCCCTGTCTCAGTGCTGTGCTGTGGCATCCATCCAGGCTTGAGCAGTGCCACAGGGAACGGCCAGTGCTGCCACTGGAGGCTGAACCAGGGAAGATAAATACCAAATTCCCTAAAGCAAAGTGAGTGGCATTGACAGAAAACTTCTTAAACCACTCCTGCTCTATTTGCTCTAATAAAGCATGGCATGCTTTTTGCCTTTTGCAAAACCAGTGCAAAGGGTGATTTAAGGTTTTGCATATATTTTGGGCAAAGAACACACCAGATGAACCAACTGGTCCAAGTCTGATAGAAATAGAAAAGCCAGTCACGGGTTCTGGCTCCTTTAGAATGTTTCTTCCACCAAAGAGTGCAAAAGCTTGGGATAGCATAAAGTCAAGATTCTAACATTTACATTAGTTGCTAGTAAATTGGCTCTTTAAAGTTTATTAACAATTCCTATCACAGTTAAGATCTGTTCTTTCTCCTAGCAAACAAGAAAAAGAATTACAACGCTGTTTGTTCTAAATGTGCCCAAAAGCTGGGTAAGAATGAATGCAATTTTACATAGGAGGGAATTAAGGCACTGTGTTGCTAAGGATGAAAATGCCAGAACCTTTTGGGATAATTCCTAACATCTGAGTAAGTGTCCTTGACTGAATTCAAATAGAATTTGGGTACATGGGGATTTTCCAAACAGCTCTCTGACTGTATAAAGCCAAAAGGACCCCAGCGACATCATCATTTCTAGAAAACAGACTGGGCAAAGAAGTGACAGCCCAGAAATCAGTGCTCCAACTGGTTTTTCTAATGCATCAATCTGTTCTCAGGACTATTCCAAGAACAGGAAATATGGTTATTCCTGGATTCACAAACTGAAGAGGAATCACATGACAAGCAGGAATTGGACATGAACCAGATAAGCTGATTTGAATCAAGTGGGGTGCACAGATGAAAAGTCATAGGCAAAAAAACCCCACAAATCTGATAGGCAAATATATCATAGAATCATAGAATATCCTGAGTTGGAAGGGACCCATAGGATCATCCAGTTCAACTCCTGGCCCTGCACAGATACCCCAACAATCCCACCCTGCGCATCCCTGAGAGTGCTGTCCAAACGCTCCTGGAGCTCTGGCAGCCTTGGGGCTGTGACCATTCCCTGGGGAGCCTGGTCAGTGCCTGACACCCTCTGGGGGAAGAACCTTTTCCTGATATCCACCTTAACTCCCCCCTGCCACAGCTCCAGCCATTCCCTGGGTCCTGTCCCTGGTCACACAGAGCAGAGATCAGGGCCTGCCCCTCCTCTTCCCCTTGTGAGGAAGCTTCGGTCTGCAGTGAGGCCCGCCCTCAGTCTCCTCTTCTCCAGCTGAACAGACCAAGCACCCTCAGCCACTCTTCATGTGGCTTCCCCTCCAGGCCCTTCACCATCTCCATGTCCCTCCTTTGGACACTCTCTAACAGCTGTAGATCTTCCTTACATTGTGGCACCCAAAACCACACACAATATTCAAGGTGAGTCCAACCCAGCCCAGAGCAGAGTGGGGCAATCCCCTCCCTGGCCCTGATGGCGATGCTGGGCCTGGTAAGATCATTATCATGATGGAAAAGGATTTTTGGCTTGCTTGTCAAGCCCTGAAAGCTTTGCAAGAACTTCCCTTCAAGAAACAGCTCAATCTGTTTCTACCCATTTTCAGGTGAAACTTGGGGAGCACCTGTGTTATCCCTGTGCTGCCTGGAAGTGGAAGCTGGAGAGGCCAATCCAGGAGAACCAAGGCCTCTCAGTCCTTGTGTAGTTCATAATTAGTCACTAAATACCTCCCCAAATCCTACTGACATCACACATTCACCTGTACTTTCAGATATGCTTCCTAAATAATCCCCTCTGAGGGGGAAAACCAGGGAAATAATTTCTCAACCTCATCACTTCAGAGGGGTTACACTGTATGAAATCAGTAGCTCAGCAATGAGTGAACCCTCACAGTGATTCTTCTCCAGAAAGTCACTTTAAACAAAAAGCATCAAATGTCAGTTTTAAACTTAGAAACACACTCCTTTTTTTTAATAATGTAGAACTTTTGATTTCAGAGTAATGCAACTCACTGGGATTTCTATAGAGCATCTTTTTTTTTTTCCCCTCTAGAATTAAAAATAGACCAGCTGTCTACAATATAAATATATTTTTAATATACCACAAAGCCTTTCATTTAAACCTAAAGGTCAATCTGAAATCTTTTGCAGAACCCTAGGTACTCTAAGATTCTATAAATTAATTATTTGCTTACTATTTGTGCAGAAACTTGTAAGTTACTCCTGTAGCTTAAAAATGTTAATTTCTTATCTTTGCAGCAATAATAATGATACTGCTTTCATTAAAAATTGCCATCATAAAATCATAGATTCATAGAATATCCTGAGCTGGAAGGGACCCACAAGGATCACTGAAGCCCAAATCCTGGCTCTGCATAGGACAGTCTCAAGAATCACACATCTTAATTCTGCTTCTCCAAAGAAATTTAAATATGGTTAATACAATAAAAATATTATAAGGAATTGATGGCAGATGGTACGACGGACCAAACTGTCTTCTTTCTGTTTATTTTCAGTTCCTCACAACAGGTACGTCACAACCTAATACAAACATTTGTACATCAAACAATAAAAAAAATGCCAACCATTATTACCTTAGGCTGGACTCTTTTATTTCTTCTCACTTGTAAACAAGAGTTACTGAAGAAGCTGAAATCACAGCAGCTCTCACTGCTCCTTTCTTGCTTTTCCCATAATGATAAAGCTCCATGTTTTAAATCTGTCTCCATCAAATTGTTCTCTTTGTGATTTAAACCTGTCACTGCAGTTAGTCTGATCCAACCCGTGCCCCTCTGTGAATAAAAGCCTGGGCTGAGTGATGACTTTTAGCGTGAGCTGGCTGGAATCAAGTCCCAGGTTGTTTTACCACGTTCCCCAGCACTGACAAAAACCAAATTGAGCTGACCTGGGAAGCTGATGCTCTATGAAATCTTTGAGGACTTTACACCAGCACAACATGTTTGTCAATTAGGTTCAGCAGCACCGCAAACCCATCCCTTGGGGTGCCTCATTTGCTTTGCTTTCCTTCCTTCTGTTCTTTAATTCTTTTTCAAAGACACAGCTGCAGCTTTAGCTCACCTGCTCCAAACATGAACTGCCTAATGAGGGCAAATCCAAGGTAATTCGAGTGTTACTGAGAATCCCAACAGTGCCCCTGAGCACCACACTCACAGCTCCCTCTCAGCACTCAGAACTCTTGGCAATCTTGGAATGAGTGTTTCTAGGTAGTCCTGTCTCTGTTTACACCCTAATCCTCTATGGACCCCTTAGATATTCCATCAGCAAAATGCCTGCAGCTGGAGCAGTCTCAGCTTGGAATATTAAAGGAACAGACCTCAGCAGTCTTTTATTTAAGTATTCCAGACAGACTCCATGGGGAAATATCTAATGCTTAGTCTCAATTCATTCTTTTCTTTACTTTTCTTATGAGAATGATAAAGCAATTCATGTTTCAAACAAAAATGCAGAAAAAAATGCAGACACAAACTTTACTAAAGTGAAAGAAAAATTTTAAAAAACCACAGGAGCAATGCCAGCCTTAAAATAATAAAGCCACAGTGGGTTTGAAATAAAAGAAGGAGAAAACAAATCGTCAAATTGGCTTTTCTTTTTTAATCAGGGCATCATAGATTGGTCTGCGTTGGAAGGAACTGGATCAATCATCTTATTCCAACCCCCCTGCCAGAGGCAGGGACACCTTCCACTATCCCAGGTTACTCAGAGCCCCGTCCAGCCTGGCCTTGGACACCGCCAGGGATGGGGAAGCCCCAGCTTCTCTGGGCAACCTGTGCCAGGGCCTCACCACCCTCACAGGGAACAATTTCTTCCTCATATCCAACCTAAACCTCCTCTCTGTCACTTTGGAGCCATTCTCCCTTGTCCTGTCACTCCAGGCCCTTGTCAAGAGTCTCTCTCCATCTTTCCTGGGGGCTCCACTCAGGCACGGGAAGGTCACAATGAGGTCGCCCCAAAGCCTTCTCTTCTCCAGGCTGAACAACCCCAGTTCTCTCAGCTTTCCCCCACAGGAGGAAAATCAGTTTGACATGAAAGTGCCAGTGAATCATTTAATAGAAAAGGCACATGACAATTGTAATGAGAACGAGTGGATAAATACAGGAATGAACTTCAGCTCTGTAGGTGAACTGCCTAATTGTTACCAGAAAACGGAAAAAAATCAACCAAACAACACAAACAATAACAACAACTAAAACAAGAAGTGAGTCTGTGATTTCCCAACATTTTTAATTAGGCTCATGAAAGAAATCACCTCTGTCTCCAAACCTCACTTCACTTATAACCTCAGTCATCACAACTGCAATTACAGGGCTCCTACTAAAAAAAAGTAAGGACAGTACCATCCCTGTATTTTTGAATAGAATTAAAAACAGATCTATTGATTAGATGGAAATATGGAAAGGCAGGATGCAACTTCCAGGCCCATCCCTGTGCCTTCATTTTCCTCTAGACCAGCTCTGAGTGTTTTGGATGGTTCTGTCTTCTTGCAAGGGCTGTATGTGAAGCCCAGGGATTTTATTTAGGGAGGCTGGACTGCCTTCTGCTGGAATCTACTTTTAGCTCTTGCAAGATGTCTACATTTAGCGGCACAGGCCAAAAGCCAGTTTTCAGGAATGCTGCAGGCACTTGGGCATATTAGGAATGCAGGTGCATGATTGGTGCAGTGGCTTACTGCTGTCCACTTCTTCCCACCCCCAGCCAGTGGAGAGCACTGGAAACCCCTGGGATTCAGGCTGCTGTCTGCATTTCACATGCTGTGTACTCAGGTATGTCTTGAATAATGTGCTTGGCCTCCTTTTCTCCAGGCTAAAAACCCTCAGCTACTCCTCACAGGACTTACTTTTCAGGTATCTATCTCCGTATCTACATACACTGAGCTTTAATACAGTAATCTCAATGTATTGAAGATAAACGTGCCCAAAAGTCCATGCCTGGCACATGTGTATTGCTATCATTAATTAAATAGTAGATTTCAAGTATATGTTTTGCCTCACTTTCTCTTTGGGGAGGAGGAATTTGTCAGCAATCATCCCCCAGTGGTGTTTCAGGAGAAATGTGTATTTATTAAAAGAGCTTTCCTATTATTTGTAGAAAATATTTTAATAGTACTCTGTTAATGTGCATTATAAATTCTCAGAATATTAGGGAAATTTCAAAGGAGAACTGTTTCATACACATTACTGTACAAAGAACAAGTAGAATTAAAGTAGATGATCTCAAGCAGTGACTTCAAATCTAAACAATTCTGTGATAGTGCAGTGTCACTCTCACCACACCAGCCCTGTGTTTTCAGGTGTGTTACCACAGCCTTGTCTCACACTTTGCACAACAACACTCACTTTACACCTGTGTAAGACCTCCCTGCACGTTCAGCTACAGAGTGCAAAATAACCTCATCATCAGGACAGTAATAAATCATATCACATGTTAACAAAACCAAAATTTGCTCATAAATCCATTTTTTCCTTTGCACAGAAGAAATGAAGAGTGTACAGAGGAGCTACTGCAGGATGTGCTGGGTAACATGTCTCAGGAATGATATGGATGAAAATTTGGGAATTAGGCAGTGTTCCCACTTAGGAACAGGCTGTGATGTGTGGAGAACAGAATGCTTCCCATCAACTTCAATAACACACCTCCCCACTCTTTTGGGAGCAGCTGGAAAAATCTGCCTCCAAATTTCTTTGGCAAGAAAGATGAATCAAAGCAAATGAGGAAAGGGGAAGGAGGAGCTGATCTCAGACAAGCTCCAAAGGGGACACAGCTCAGCAGGGAATGTATTCTCCATTATCACTTATTATTGTAGCCCCACTGGGGCTAATGAAGATGCAGGGCACGAAGGTGATGGATGAGGAGAATAAGACTTTATTCTGTGCACAACCCTCCAAATCAGAGGTGGAAAACACATCTCCTACAGGCCATGATCCTTCTTAAAAGGATCACTTCCAAACTATTCAGTGCTACATATCTCTCTTGCTGATTTGAATGTTCCCAGGATCTTTGGCAGCTCTCCACATTTGCAGTTCCTCTGCAGGTAGCCTAAAAGCAGCCAGCTCTGGGTAAATATATCTCATCTGCCTTTGATTCATTGGCAAGATTCAGCCTTCCTAGAGCAGGCTTTATGCAGGTAGAAGGGCAGGTAGAATGGGTAGGGGCACCAGAGCACCAGAACCCATCCACATGGCAGGAAAATGAGGTAAAAAGTGCTGCACTTCATCTTTCTCTCAAGCAAAAAAGCTGGCCTGCCTTCTCAAAGCCTGGCAGTGGCTTCCTGGTTACATCTACACAGCCATGTAACACAGCCAAAGGGAACATCTCTTACAAAGGAATTGAGTTCTACCTAAAATCACTACAGGACTTCTAGATGTTATCAGAGATTATTTACAAGGGCATGGAGTGACAGGACAAGGGGGAAAGGCTTAAAACTGACAGAGTTTAGATGTGATATTATGAAGAAATTCTTCCCTGTGAGGGTGGCGATGTATACTAAAACTCTGTATCCATCTGTGTGAGGACATACCAGGTTCAGCACAACAATCATACAACCATAGAAGCATGGAAAAGTTTGATTTGGAAGGGATCTTAAAGCCCATCCAGTTCCCACCCCCTGCCATGGGCAGGGACACCTTCCACTATCCCAGCTTGCTCAGAGCCCCATCCAGACTGGCCTTGGACACTGCCAGGGATGGGGCAGCCACAGCTTCTCTGGGCGACCTGTGCCAGGGCCTCCCCACCCTCACAGGGACAGTGACTCCACCACCTCCCTGTGCAGCCCATTCCAGCGTCCAATCACCCTTTCTGTGAAGAAATTTTTCCTAGCAACAGTGGCCAATTGCTGCCTATTTTCAATACAGGGAAGCACCATGGCATTCTAAGTTCCTGGGGAGTTCAATTTATGCCTCCAGCTTCTGAGATCTATGCAGTTCTCTTAACTTTGGTTGTCCTGAATGCATCCCTTTTTCTGACTTAGATATGCTGTGGAAGACCACAGAATCCCAGAAAGGGTCAGGCTGGAAGGGACCACAGGGGGTCATCTTGTCCCCCATCCCTGCTCCAGCAGGGCCATCCTAGAGCACATGGTACAGGACTGTGTCCAGACTGTTCTGGAATACCCCCAGCAAGGGAGACTCCACACCCTCTGTGGACAATCTGTTCAGGGCTCAGTCACTGCCCAGGGAAGAAGTTCTGCCTCCTGTCCAGGTGGAACTTCCTGGGATCAGTCCCTGCCCGTTCCTCTGGTGCCATTGCTGGGCCCCCCGGAGCAGAGCCTGGGCCCTGCTCGGAGCCCTCCCTGCAGACAGGGACACCCAGGGCTGAGGGCCCCTCTCAGCTGGGGCTCCTCTCCAGGCTGAACAGCCCCAGCTCCCTCAGCCTTTCCCTGTCAGAGATGCTCCAGGCCCCAAATCATCTCTGCAGCCTCCCCTGGCCCTGCTCCAGGAGCTCCCTGTCCCTCCTGAGGAGCCCAGGACTGGACACAGCACTCCAGATGTGCCTCACAGGACTGAGTAAGATTTGCCCATTCTTGTATTTTTTGACTTACAGGCAACTCTGTTCCTATGAAACCGTGACAGAGACTCTGAAGCAGCTGAACCACACTCACAAATTGCATCAACATGACTTTTACCCAGGGACGGGCTGACTTACACTTGAGAAAAGTTATAGCAAACATCTGGTAAAGAACTATATGTTAAATCTTATAACTGAATTAAATAATGCAAGAAATACCTACTAACATTATAAGTCACTGATCTATGAAAATGTATTAGAGTGAGGCTGTGTCATTGGTAATACTAGACAAAAGTTAAGATGGTTACAGCTTATTAAATTCCTTTTTGTTTTTCTGTTCTTGATATTTTGCTCACACTTGTCATCTGACCCTTTGATATGCACTTTGCAAATACAAGTGATAGCCACATAGCTCTACTGCACTGGAATAACTTGATGTTATTATGCCCTCTAATGTTGACTTCCTACATAGTTACAGACTCTTAACATTCCAAAAAATATGCACCTATCTACTAACCTTTATGCTGGGGTGGGGTTCACAAGGTATTTCTGAAAGAACTGCCTGATTATAACTCTTTAGAATCTTCAGCTTAATGAATCCTGCAAAGATAGTAAAATGAAAGCAAGACTTACACAGATTTACTGCAAGTAAAAAAATGTGTAACACCCAAGTAAATCTCTCATCTGTTCAAGGAGGCAAACAGAAAGAGAATCTGTCATCTTTGGCTCTACAGGATGGTCTATCACCAAGCAGATAAATATCATCTGGGTTTCAATCAGTTCTAATTTCTCATGATTTCTTTGTACATTGCAGTATTGTAATTGTCCCCACGGGCTTTCGGTATGAAAAGGAATTTGGCGAGAGGAATTGAGATGCCTGAGAACTAAACAGAGCTTTGATACACTGAGGAACATGTACATTCATTTACACTCAAGGCCAGTTAAGTCCTTCCATGCTCTCATTCAGTCAAGGCTAGAAAAAAACTAATATTTAACTTTTGAGAGAATTACATTCAAAAACAATAAAAATAAAAAAAAAACAAACCAAAAAACCAATGGGGAAAAATACAAAATGCAAGAAAAAGAAATATCAGTCTTTTAATATCCCAAATGTACAGGAACAACTCATGCTCCAAGTCTTCATTTAAATGTACACAAGTGCTATAAATATTGGGGGTATGAGGACAGATTCAGCACAGCAGAAACAGCCTTGACCCAAAAAAGTTCTTTTTTTTTTTCATCACGGCTTTTTGGCTTCCTCTCAAGAGAACGATGTCACACCTGAGCGGAGACAGACCAGAAATTCTTTGTAAGCAGCAAGACAAAGTGTTTTAAATGCAAAGAGCAGGGTTTTGCACAGAGGGTCACCAGAAGTGGTAACATCCTGTTTTCATCTTTGTGGTTTGCATTGATACGCTTCGAGTCTGTTGGGTTAATGACAGTTGGGACGACAAAAGTGATCTGACATGAAAGACAGAATAAATTTATCTGCTTGGAGCAAATTACACCCAACCCCTCTGTCAAAAATTAAAGATCAGTTTATGGAATTACTGATGCAATTGATCTCAGGAAATGGTATTTGGGCATTTTTGTTTCTATTAGAAAAATAATAGGAAAAGATCTGTTTCCCTTATTAAATCCCCTGTCTCTGAATAAGCACTAACATACATCTTTATTATTTAGCCACTTTAAAGATACAGATTTTCACATTAACAGAATATCTGAGAATAACCAATATAGACCTAGAAAATGAAGGTTTTGGACCTTTTGAATTACAGAAGGAAATAATCACACACTTAAAGAGTTTCTGAATCAAAATTAAATTGTTTTCTTCATAAATAATGAAAGCTGAAACAGTGATCTTTGCCTTATGATAACCTGATTGATAATGCATCAAGAGCAAACAGACAACCAGTCTGCAAGGAATCAGTGAAACCATTAACAACAGAAGGCTTTGCAAAGGCATAGATTACACCTGAAGGATGGGATGTCATCCAGAAGGACCTGGACAGGCTCCAAAGTGACCCATGGGAATCTCATGGGGTTTAGCAAGACCAAGCGC
>VWZW01004014.1:137405-246693 GCA_013397115.1 Edolisoma coerulescens | reverse complement strand
GGAAGAAATTGTTCCCTGTGGGGATGGTGAGGCCCTGGCCCAGGTTGCCCAGAGAAGCTGTGGCTGCCCCATCCCTGCAAGTGTCCAAGGCCAGGCTGGATGGGGCTCTGAGCAACTTGGTCTGGTGGAAGGTGTCCCTGCCCCTGGCAGGGGAGTGGAACAAGATGATCTTTCAGGTTCCCTCCAACCCCAGCCATTCCATGATGCTATGATATTCCTTCGTTAATGCAATTCCCTGAGTCACGAGTAATACAGGCAGAAATGGATCTGCTGCCATCCACTCTAATCAATAGGCTTAGATAGGAAATTATTGACACTCTGGATTAGTAAAAGCTCAGTTTCATTAATCAGTAACAATCACTTCACTGCTTTACAAAACTTCCTACCTCAGCATGGTATCATGGTCCTCAATGAAGCCCCAGGAGCTCCAAGGAAATTCCTCACTGTCTGAGCCTGACTAATGCTTCTGACTTCCAGTAAGAGCATACACAGGGAAAAATATTTGCCAGACTACAACCAACATTTAAAGTGACCTTCAAAATTAATAAATTCAAAGAATACAGTTAGATTATATAAAGTATTTTATTTTAGGTTTTTTTTAAAAATACAACATTCTAAAAAACATTTCCCTATCATCAATACTGCCATAGTGCTGTCTAGATTATTTTAATGCCAAGTGTTTAGGTATTAGAGAATTAAAATTATCACATACCAACATCTCTGAATATAACACATCAAAAAGCTGGTGGCCCAGATGTCACCATGATTAAATAATGTTATTATTCAGTAGCACTTAAGGATGCCTAGCAATTTTCAGAATAAAAACTCATCCTAACATCAGACACATCCATAACAAGAGTCCTCCAAAATGGATGATGCCAGGATGCTGTCTACCCTCTGTTTATCAGTAAAACCCTTTCCACAGTCTTTTCCTCTGTGTGGCACTTTGTCACTGACCATTTAACTGCTGGTAGCACTGGGATGGAGAGGTTTGACTCTTGCCAGTCTGGAGAGACCAAGTCTAAGGCAGTGAGTAGGTGACTTAACAGGAGCACATTTCCCAGAGGCATTACTGCTTCCTGACGGAGCTGGAGATGATTTTAAAACAAAAAGAAGGTATTAGAAGTTTAAAAGGGAAAAAAAAAATCATATGACTGTTGTCTTCTAATAGTTTTCCTAGCAGGACAGAAGAAGCATTCTAAAGAGAGTGCAAAAAGGTCCGAACCACAGAGGCACAGGGAAATCACTCACCAGGGATTCATCCCTCTGGGAGCCAGTGCAGCAGGAATGGTGCACAGGTTAATTACCCAGCCTCACACTGCAGCAACACTGGGCAACTGTTCCCAGTGTCCTGGGTGTTTTCAGACACTCCACAGAGAAACACTGAACCAAACTCCAGCGGGGAAACGAGGACTTGAGAGAAAGGAGCCAAACAGAAAGAACCGTGTACAGAAAAGAAGAGTAAATATGAAGAAAAATCAAAGAATTAGGAGTCAGCAGCAGCATGCTCAAACACCTTGAGAAAATACAGCTTCTAAGCTCTTTACTAGAGCAGCTAAAATATTCCAGCATTTTTCTAATATTCTTTGTTTAGAATAGATAATAATTTAGCACATACCAGAGACAGAGAAAGTGCTAAATAAGAGAGAAATGGACATGAAAGGATCTTTTGATTAAGGTCTGATCCCCAGTTTGGAAAATATTTTATAAGCCCCATGCAGATAAAGGAGTCAAGGATAATGCTGTAAAAGAAGCACAGATCCAGTTTTTCTTCCTTTCTCTCTGTCCAAAGAAAATCTTTATAAAAGGTACATAAAGGGCAGGCACTTTCCTGGAATAGTTTATATTTTTGTTTGCTTTTAGGAGAGGTTGCTAAAAGCTTAAGTCAACTCATGTATGTGTCTATAGCTGCAACCTCACCCATACCTGGTGGTGTCCATTTAGGCTTTTTGTCTGTGACAGGACTTGATGCATGCAGAGGCCTCCCAGCTGCTGCTGAGGGACTGGACATCACCTTCTGCCTTGGCTCCAAGTTGTGTTCCATTTTCCAGGAAGGGGAAGCTATAGGTGATACTGGGATGGAAAATAAAATTACTTTAGAAAGATGCTCTTTAGCAGAGAAACCACCACTTAAGGTGACAGACCACAGCACAGCAGAAATGATGAGGATGGTACCAGACTGTCCCATCTCCAGGCAGTAAATACTCACACAAACACCTTGCCTGTTAGGGAATGACACAGACACGGATGCAGCTTGCTCTTCCAAGAGATGACAATCACAGGAAGGAAAGAAGGGAGGCTACTTGCTTTTTTAAAATAAGCTTTAACAAAGCCAATAGTGAAAGCTCTAACATCTGATACTACTCCAGAGTCACTGTTTTGACACAAACCCCAGAAAAGAACTGGAAAAATGAACAGAGGATCTTTAAAGAGATTAAACTTTCCTGGACAAGGAGGGCAGAAGAAATTTCTCCTGATACACAAATGCAGAGAAGCAGTGAAATTTTGCTGGTTTGGGGGTGAATAAGCTCCAGTGCTTAAATTTAGCGTGAAAGTGCAACTGAGATGTCAGGAGTATGAGGGGACAATGCTTCAGTTAAGTGGGGAGTAAGGGAAAATGCAGTCAAAGCAGCATGAATTTCACTACAAATCCAAACGTAAGGCATCACATCCAAAGCACATCTAAGGAGAGGGTTTTGGTGGAGAAGATCTTACTGGGTACAGACTCTGGCTCAGAGTCAGGATCATGGGCTCTGTCATCACTGTCAACCACCAATGACTTATGATGTGCTGGAACTTTGGATGCTGCTGTCCTTTGCCTCCCATCACCCTCAGGTGCATCGTCATCCATAACCTGATTGAGACCTACAAAACACAGAGTGGTTCAATCAACTCAAATTCGCAGTAAATCTATCCTCCTCCTCTAAAAGAATTTGGTATTTGAGTCCCCAGAATTCATTTTGGTGATTTGAAGTTATACTATTCAGAAACATACCACTGACACTTGTTTTCATGTGATTCTCATTTTATTTTCTCATTGTCAAATTTATCTGTAATCAGGCTAACAAAAAGAAAACCAAAATTCACCAATCCACAGGTTTGCTCATTTTAAGACTGGGATCAAATTTTTAATGAAAGAACTGACATGTCCTTCAACCTTTATTCAAGATAAAGACTCTTTTTTCCACATCAGTGAAAAAAAGAAACCAATGGAAACAAAGAAGAGATAAGCTACTTAAATGCTCTTTGTGAAAAGAGTGTGAGAACAACTTACCTAAACGTTCACTGTCTACGCTGCAGTTGGAAAAAGGGGGTCTCCTCTGTATATTTTCTGATTCAATATTCTTACCTGGTTTAAGATCCAGGGAAAAAAATTTTAAAATATGAAATACTACTATACAAAAAACACATTATGAAAAGTAAAAATATTAAGAAATTAAAATAGCTAAAGTTTTTATCTGTCTCTAACTAAGCATGTATTTGGAAGATCTTATAAAAGAGTTACTTTTCTCACGGAAGAAAAACCAAGAACATAAGAAAACTGGCACTCTCACTTTCTTGTCATGACATCTTGAAATAAAATATGATTTTCTATCTATTTCACTGTTAAACAAATTGCCATGTTCAAATTCACTGCATATAAATAGTGTTGCATGGAACTGTAAAATAACCTTGTTCTTCTGAATTTTGCACCTCTTGGGGATTTGCAGGTTTTTCTTTGACGGATAAGGCTAAGGCAACTTCCAAGTCTCGTTTATAAAGTTTGTCATCCAAGGATAGCCTGGGCAAAAAATGCCAACATGTTAAATAATAAAACAATTACGTGAGTGTTACAGACCTATTTCTGGCTCACTGAACTTTCTAAAATTCAAATACTTGTGAAGAGATTAATATTTCAAGACATATTTATAGAATATTGTGTTACAAATATTACATTTTGAAATTATTTAGACAAAGCACATACTAATTTTTAAAGCACTCTATAAAGTATTATGATTGCAAAACATTGTGTGTAGATATATATCTATATATATGAGCTATTAATCGGCATTACTACAGGAAAAAAAGTGATTGCATTTGCTTGAAATGCCACACCAAAATGTAATATTTAAACACAACTCTACTAATAAAAATTAGATTTCTCTTTTTCATTGACATTGACTTTGTATCTTCCTTTAAATATGTTCTTTTGGAAGGAATCAAAACTTATCTCTATATTTCTCCATTTTAGGAGTCCCTAAGAAACTCTGTAAGAAACTCAGAATTTCTAGAGTTATTTGCAAGTGCATCAATAAGGCTCAAAATCCTTATTACAGTCATGTACTAGTTGTTTGTTCTCAGCTGCTTAAAACTCTAAGGGAAACGAAACCAAACCCAAATACTCTTACTGAAATGCAGTTTTACACAGAGAGGACCACAACATTTCTTACCTTTTACTAAGTGTCTGCGTCTGTGATGCAGTCACTTCTTTGGGCTTTTTTTGCTTCTCTTTTTTCTCCTTCTTTGATTCCTTGAGCTGTGTTCTGGATTTTTTGCTTGAAGGTGCAAAGTCTTCATCTGTTGGAAAACAGCAACAAGCTCTCATGAGTTTTCCTATATTCTTAAATTTCATACTTAAGTTTCATTGCACACTGAAAATACAACAAGATAACCTTTTTAGAAATTAATCCTACTTTAAAAGAACACCACAACTGTAACTGCACTATCTTTAAATGTATTTAAAGTGAAAATGCAACAGACCTCTTTTGCATGTGCTTTTATGTAAGAGGCAATGATTTCAAATTCTTGATGTACAAGAACATCCCACTTACCATCATCTTCCAAATCCCCAAACTCAGAATAATCAACAACTTTCTTGTTCCTGTAGCAAAAAAAATATAAAATATACACTCTCAATCCTTTCTGACTGTGCATCTTGATTTGGTAACAGTTGATTTTTGGGTAAATCTTTTTTTACAAGGAAAAAAAGCAACACATGTTCAGGTGGACAGAATCACGGAATCATGGATTATCCTGAGCTGAAAGGTAACCACACAGATCATCCACTCCAACTCCTAGCCCTGCACAGACACCCCAACAATCCCACCCTGTGCATCCCTGAGAGCGTTGTCCCAACACTCCTGGAGCTCTGGCAGCCTTGGGGCTGTGACCATTCCCTGTTTCAGTGCCCAACCATCCTCTGGGGGATGAGCCTTTTCCTAATATCCACCCTAACCCTCCCCTGGCACAGCTCCAGACATTCCCCAGGTCCTGTCCCTGGGCACAGAGGGCAGAGATAAAGCTATAACCAGTGCAACTGTACACAAGGGGTTATTAGGAATAGCTTGTAGATGTTCTTAAAAAGACTCCACACCCTCTCTGGACAATCTATTCAGGGCTCAGTCACTGCACAGGACAGAAGCTCTGCCTCCTGCCCAGGGGGAACTTCCTGGNTGTGCTGGTGCCTGGGGTTATTCCTCCCCAGGTGCAGGACCCTGCACTTGCCTTTGCTGAATTTTAGACAGTTCTTCTCTACCCATCTCTGCAACCTGTCCAGGTCCCTCTGAAGGGCTGCACAGCACTCTGGGGTATCAGCCACTCCTCCCCGCTTTGTGTCATCAGTGAACTGCTGAGGAGACATCGACCCCTTCATCCAAATCAGGGATGAGCAATTTAAACAACACTGGGCCGAATATTACCCCACCTGCAGGGCTGCACCCAGCCCTGGGCCCAGCACAGGAAGGACAGGGAGCTGCTGGAGCCAGCCCAGAGCTGGGACACCAAGGGGAGCAGAGGGATGGAGCAGCTCTGCTGTGAGGAAAGGCTGAGGGAATTGGGATTGTTCAGCCTGGAGAAGAGAAGGCTTTGGGGTGACCTCATTGTGGCCTTGCAGTGCCTGAAGGGAGCCCACAGGAAAGATGGAGAGAGACTCTTGACAAGGGCCTGGAGTGACAGGACAAAGGACAATGGCTCCAAAGTGACAGAGAGGAGGTTTGGATTGGATATTGGGAAGAAATTGTTCCCTGTGAGGGTGGTGAGGCCCTGGCACAGGTTGCCCAGAGAAGCTGTGGCTGCCCCATTCCTGGAAGTGTCCAAGGCCAGCTTGGACGGGGCTCTGAGTAACCTGGGATAGTGGAAGGCGTCCCTGCCCGTGGCAGGGGGTTGGAACTGGATGGTTTTTAATGTCCCTTCCAAGCCAAACCATTCTACGACAGATCCCCGAGGGACACCACTAACGCCAGGCCTCCAACACGGCCCTGTGCCACCGATCACGACCGCTCCGCTGGAAGGGAAAGGGGCCACCCTGGAATCTCCCAGAGGCCCCGAGGGGATCGGGGGAGCCCCTGGTCCCCCAGGCCCGGCACACGCACCTCCTGGCCGGCCGCGCCATCCCCGCCGCCGCCGGCGCCGCTCGGCACGCTCGCCACCGGAGCAGCGCCGAATGCGCCGCTGCGGACGCGCAGCTGCGGTGACGGGGGAGGCGGAACATCCCGGCTGCCCTTCCCAGCGGCCCGCTTAACCCGCGGCTGCCCGCCCGGAGCCAGGTGAGCCGGGACGGGCCGGGCACGGCCGGGAGGTTCCCGGTGCCCGCGGGCGCTGCCGCTTCCAGCGGAGGGAACGCGGACACCGGGAGCTCCCCGGGGCAGGGAGGGGGCGGATGGGATCCCGCAGGCCGTGTCCTGCCGGCTTTGAGCCTGCGTTTTCAGGAGCAGGAGGTGCCGCTTTGGAACAGGGGGTTTGTCCCCCTCTCCTTCTCCGTCACCTTCCTCTCCACCTCCTCGCTGCATCGGGGAGCAGCAGAAAGAGCGTGATCGGGTTTGTATCTCCCAGGATTTCCCTTTGAATCCCACTCCCACAGAGGCCGGGACACCGCCTCGCGTCAGTATTGGTTGTCCTGAGATGTTCTTTTTTGAGACTGTCTTGTTTCATCTGTGTTCAGCACGTAGGTTTGTTCACAGAAAAACCCACCCCAAACCCCACAAACCCTAAATCCATGAATTCTGCTGTAGAATTTTTTATTTTTATTGGGTTCTTTTCTCCCTGGGCTGTGGTGTTCAGCACGGGGGAGGGTTCAGCTGAAGCAATATGTCCAGCTTTGCAGGTGATGCTCAAAACAGAGGGATGTGAATGAGCGGAGGAGCCCAAGGGAGGGTAAAAATACCAGCACAGGTATGTGCTCCCAGCCTGTGTTTTCATTCTTTACACAGCCCCCTTGCATCTCTTTTGGCTTATTTTTAATACAAGTTACAGCATGACAAAATCAGCTCTTTCTAAAAATCCTTGCAAACATCTGCTCCCCCACTCCCCAGGCCTAGCACCTGCAGAAAGGAGGAAATAAGATCTCTCTGCACTGTGAAGGATTTCAGCATTTGAGGCATCCGTGGCAGAAGTCAGGGTGTTTCAGTTACTTTTCTGTTTATCAGGGTTCCCATCTCCCCTGGTTCTGCTTTTAAGCCAGGAGATATACACTGTAATTTTTAAGAGTAATTACCCAAATTGATATATATTGACATGCTCAAATACATTTCAGAAGCATTTAATATTTTGGAAACTGGTATTTATGCTTCAGTTCCAGCTGCATGTGTTTGGAAGTCAAAACTGAGTATCTATGAAAATTTGGGGGGTTAAGGATTCTTGGCTGTTAATTATTAACAAAGCCATGGTTTTTCATCGCCATTTTTTACTTCTGATTTTACAAGAATGTAATTCTTGTTACTTTCATTTCCATTGCAGGAAACAAACTCAGGAGGATGAAGCCTAATAAAGGAAAGACTTTCACTAGGGAGAGAGACTATGTGTATAAATTCAGTGCTGGAAATGAACATTTGGTGCTTACCGTGCCTCTCAAATTCCCTGTGCAAGAGAATATCAGTCATTTGCACGGACGTCTGATGGTTCTGCACAACCTGCCATGCTTTATAGAAAATGGTATGAATTGATTTCTTAAATTAATCTCATGTATCCTTGTCCACAAGTGTCTTACAGCTTGCTCTAATAAACCAAAAGAAGGGTGTTTTACTAGCACAGTGTTTAAAAAATTGGTTTTGAAACAGCACAACATCAGAGAAAATTGTTGTAAGTGCTAGCAAGTGCTAGCAAGGAAAAGGTTTTCAGGTGAAAAACCTTACTTACAGGCTTTCTGGGTGATTACTGATGTGTTCTGTTGATGGACCATTTTCTTCTTGTTTTAATAGACCTGAAGCAATCTCTTAGCAATTTTGTAGAAGAGGAAACTATAAAAGATTATGACAGAGAAGCTGAAGTAGCTCTGGAAGCAGTGAAATCAGGAAAAGTAGACATCAACCAGCTGGCAGATACTTGGGCTAAAGCTTACAAAGAGGTAAGATTAAGGCTGGAAAGTTAATATTCAGGGCTTGCTTTGTGAGAGTATGCCTGTGTGTACAACCACAGTTGTGAGGACGAAAAATTACACTAAAATTCATTTGTACTGATCAATCCTTACAGTTTTTTCTTTTTATCTGAAAGTGAGCATCAAGTCTTCATCCTACAAGTTCTTAGTCAAGTTTTTCTTGAATTTAATAGAGTAAAAAGATAGAAAATGGAGAGGCAAATGGTTTGTTCATTCAACAGTTGATACTCAAACAAAAGATAGACATAAGGCTTATAGTGCCTTAGAATTAAAGCAAGAGGTAATAAAGTGATACTGCTATCCTAAATCTCAGTAATAGCAATTAAGGCTAGAAGGAGAAAGTGTACAGTTGAGAGAGACTTTTCAGTTCATTTTTTGAGTTCATATGACTATTTCACATTATTTAGGAAGGATGAGGCTTTAGCTGGAATAATGTTTCCAGTTTTGCATGGGATCTTTAAAATAGTGGAGTGCAAAAGAACTGGAGAATCCTAGTGAAGAGAAAAAAAGAATGATAAATCTGCACTATTTGAGGAAAAGATCAGAGGAATTGAATTTGCTTCTCATGGAGTACAGAAAAATGTGAAAAGTTCCATAAAGAGCTTGCAAAACTGGCATTCTTGGGCCATTCTTTGTTCAATAAAAATAGCTTTTCTTAAATCAGTGTTGTTTATCATATTCCTAGTGACATCAGAGGTTAATCATCCTTACTAGCAAAGCATTTATGTTTGCACAGCTGGTGTTTTGGGCCTTATCTAAAATTCATCAGGTGCAAATATTATTGTGGGTATTGCTGTTCTTTCCAAGCTGATGTTGTTTGAAAATTGATAATTCCTCACTGTAGTCCAAACCTTAATGATTCTGACTTTAGTTGCTTTGAAAGAGAAAGAATGGGAGAGGAGAAAATTGAGAGCTAAAGTAGAATACAGGAAGCTTAAATTAGGGAAGATAATTTGTGTATGGTAAAGGCTATGGGTGGGCCTCCATGGTTTTACCCCACCATTATGAGGGATCCTTATATGTCCCAAGTGGTACCTTATACTTTAAAATCTCTCACATTTTCTTTAGACAACATTAGAACATGCCAAACCTGAAGAAACCAGCTGGGATGAAGATTTTGCAGATGTTTATCATGATCTGATCCATTCTCCAGCTTCTGAAATGCTGTTAAACCTGGAACACAATTATTTTGTTAGCATCTCAGAATTGATAAGTGAAAGGGATGTGGAACTGAAAAAACTACGGGAAAGGTATTCTTTTTTCGTATTATTTAGGTTTTCCTCTCTCTTATTAAATAGGGTGCCTGCCACTGGGTGTGTAAAAGCAGAGAAGCTGTGGCTGCCCCATCCCTGGAAGTGTCCAAGGCCAGGTTGGATGGGGCTTGGAGCAACCTGGTCTGCTGGAAGGTGTCCCTGCTCATGGCAGGAGTTGGAATGAAATGAACATTCCTGTCCTTTCCAGCCCAAACCATTCCGTGATTCTATGATATCATTTGGGTCAGCTACCTTATCTTACTTTGATGGCCTTTTATTATTTTCAGTGACTGAGGAGCATATAAGTTTTGATTCCCAGGGAGTGTTGACTTTGAATCCCACATTGTGGAATAAGCTTGGATAGCTGCAGGTGACTCCTTTATCCACAAGAGGGAACACATTGAATGTGGTTTTTCTTTTTGTGCCAGAGTAGTTTCAGTAGGTCTGGTTTAGCATTCTGAGTGCAATATTCCTGTTAAGCTGTGTGTGTTTAAGCTCACATTACACAGTGCACATCAGACTGAATTGTACATATTTCTAGTTTGGGGGTAGATGTTGCCAGTAAGGTGTTAGCAAATAATTTTGCTGCTCATTGTCTCTTCCCAAGTGTGCATACAGAAGAAAGAGCAGTGTTGTTGTAGAGCTCAGGTGTGACGTAGCTGTGTATTGACTCTGATGGAATTTATCGTATCTCTGTTGGAATTGATGTTGGTGGCAGCTGAGACTGTCCCAAATTAGAGTGAGTGGTGTCCTGTTCACACAGGAGCTGACTTGAATCCCTGACCCTTAATTCCAATTTGTTTTGTGGATATTCATTGTTAAATCTGTGATCAGTAACAACCAACCAAGTCTGTCGTATCACAACAAAGGGTGTTCTGCTGCCAGTCTTTTGAAATCTGTGTTTGCTTCTCTTTCAGACAAGGAGCTGAAATGGATAAGGTGATGCAGGAGCTTGGGAAATCACTGACTGACCAGGATGTGAATTCCTTAGCAGCTCAGCATTTTGAGTCTCAGCAGGTAACTAGAATATGTCATACACATAATCACCTTTAAAAAGAGCACCCACACCACTCAAATTATCACTGCTCTCCTGTCAGGATTTGGAGAACAAATGGACCAATGAATTAAAACAGACTACTGCTATCCAGAAGCAGGAATATCAGGAGTGGGTGATAAAGCTTCATCAGGACCTAAAGAATCCCAACAACAGCTCAGTCAGGTATTTTATTCCTCTGCGATGCTTAATTCCAGCTGTAATAGTTCAATGGATTTGCATTTACATAATCTTTTAAATAGGATACTATGGTCCTATTTATTAGGAATATGATAATATCTATAAATAATTTAAATAGGATAATCAAAGCAAATCAAAGGCAAATAGACCATCATAATTAAATATGCATAATTTTAGGAGTTTCTTCATTGTGTGATGTTACAACCTCACACAATGAAGTGTTGTAATGCACTGAAGTACAGCTTGAGTTGAGTGCAATTTCCTCCTATTTTGCCTTTCTTTCCTATGTCTGTCTTTAACACTGGCTCACAGGGCTTTCTGTTACCACCTAAGCATGTTCTGGAGAATAATGGTACCTTAATAAATGGCAACAATTTTTTTTTCCAAGTGTATATCACTGGACAGCTAAAATAATGGAATTTTTTTTAGTGTGAACACTTGTGGAGAGAGTTGAATGAGAAGCTTTCTGTTTGAGGAAATGGCAGGGAAATTAGAATTTGTAAATTGGGTGGGACCCTTATTCTTTATCACTAGTATATTGCTACTAGGCATTTGCAATCAGTAGAATTGCTTGCAAGTTTATGAAAGATTTTTGGAAGTGAGGCACTTTGAAAACACAGAAACTTCTTACTAATGCAGAAAAAATTGGAGAGATGCTGATGTTCTTTCATGTATTAGGAACAGTAGTTTTTGTATCACTACCAGACAGTTGAATTTAGGGAAAAAATTAAAACTGATATCTGAAATGTTTCCTGGTAGTTTGAACACTGGGGAACATTTCATAAGGTGGTTTTTAACCTCCCATTTTGTGTGGGAAGAAGAAAAATGCTTTATCTAGAAATTTCGTAAATAAGGTTTTGGCTGCTGCAAATAGGCTGAGGACAATTGTTTCTGTTTTCCTTTTATTCCTACATTCTTATTATGTTATAGCTAGGTATTGTGACTTATTTTTATTTCTCAGTCTTGAAATGCTTTACAAATGAGCCAAGTAATGTAAATCTAACAGTGGGGTCTCCTCTCCCTGCTGTCAGGAAGGTAAAGGTGAAACCTCATGAGTGGAGCTCATGTTCATGGGTTAGGTCTCCTGGTTTCCACAGACCGGCTGAGAAAACTTGGGATAACTTTCCCAAAGTTGCTGGTCCTGAACAAAAAATACGATAACTTTTTGGTACTTGTCTCATTATTTTAGTGATGAAATTAAAGTTCAGCCCAGCCAGCTGAGGGAATCTGTGGAAGGAAATGGGAGAATCTATGAAGAGCAAAGGCTGTTAGAAGAAAGCTTTACTATTCACTTAGGTAAGTGGAGTAAACCAAATATAATATCAGCTGGTAATAAATAATGTATCCAAGGCATGTATTATTTACAGTATTTAACTGTGAATGTGTATAATACACAGTTTGGAATTGGTTTACATTTGTTTTTCACATGTGTGAGAGAACAGCATTAAACTGTATCAAGCAGTATCTGAAATAGGCTTAATGGAAAACATTCTAGAAGCAAATTTTCATCCATTTTGGTGGGGTGACTCATATAAAAAAGCACAGCAACAGCAAAACATATTGCCTAAAAATGATACTTCAGCTTTTCTTACATTTGGTAGAAAAATGTGTTTACTAAATTCACTTCCCACGATGGGTTGACAGCAGAATAGATACTTGCAATTTGTATTTTTTGTTTGTGCAGTAGAGTCTTCTTGTGCTGTGTGGACCACATTATGTTGTGAAGGAGTGGTTTAGGTCACTTAAAAAATCACCAGCACAGGCATCAGCCAAAGCAGGTTTGATACAAATTTGCAAAAGAGTGAAAAAGTTCAAAGGCAAGGATCACTCTATTACTATATAGATAAAACACACCGAGGAAAATTGGATTATAATCAAATGTAAAATGGTTTAGGCAGAGATGGGCAGTGACAATCCTCCCAGTATCACAGACTTGGGAGTTTGCAAGCTCTGAGAGGCATCTCTGTCAGAGGGAGATGCTGGTGCAGCCTGCTGTGGTGCAGGAAAGCTCCAAGGACATCCCTTAGGACCACTGTCCATAGGGTCATATGATGATTGGCTTGAGTCATTTGGAAAATGTTCATCCTCAGGTTGAATTTCTGGAGTGTCCAAAACTCCAGCAGCAATGGTACCATTCCCCTCGGGCCATGGGTCAGGGAGGGGACGTTTCCAGGCTCTCAGGGGCTGTCTGATGATCCCTTCCCCTCCGTGCCGCCCCCTTTTCAGCCATGCAGCAGTTCCTGGGATGGCCAAGGGATGCCTCGCCACCCAACTCATTGCACAAATGCCAAGGCCTAGCAGGAGTTCCTGAGCTTGTGGAGTGGTTCTTGGGAGGGTGGGGAAGGATGCACCACCACACATCAGTATTTCATCCCTAGCCCTGCAATATTCCTCAGGAAGAATTTCTTCACAGAAAGGGTTGGAAGGGGCTGCCCAGGGAGGCTTGGAGTCCCCATCCCTGGACGTGTCCAAGGAAGGCCTGGACGTGGCACTCAGTGCTCTGGGCTGGTGACAAGGTGGGGATCAGGCACAGGTTGGACTTGATTTTGGAAGTCTTTTCCAAGCTTAATAATTCTGTGATTCTGGAATGGGAACAAGGCTCGTTTCTGGCATGGACAAGGCTCACTTTGTGAAAACACTGCGTTTTTATTGCTACTTTGCAAATTGCTGATGTGTCTGTAAAACTGAATATGTGGCTAAGAACTTCCTCTGGGTGTTACTGGTTACAGCTCCCTTACAGATCTTTAGGGAAGCACTTTGTGCCCTTGCATTTCAATCCCAGTCCTGAGTTTAGTCTTCCACTGGGATTAAGCCACGTGTGCTCTCTGCAGGAGCTCAGCTGAAGACCATGCACAACCTGAGGCTGCTGAGAGCTGATATGTTGGATTTCTGCAAGCACAAGCGCAATCACCGCAGTGGGGTGAAGCTCCACAGGCTTCAGACTGCAATGTCCCTCTACTCAACTTCCCTCTGTGGCCTGGTGCTACTGGTGGATAACAGGATCAGCTCATACAGCGGAATCAAAAGAGGTGAGCCCTCTAAAGGGATGTATCATGTCAGGGAAAATGAATAAAGTAATAAATAAGAATAAAATCTCTCTGTCTTCTCTCACAGAAAAATATTCCTTGTAAAATTAAAATTCAGTGGAGACACTCATGTTTTTGATATGGTATTGCAAAAGGGTAACAAATGCAAAAAGAGATAGGGGTGAGGATGGGGGACAGTGTTGTGCTGTTATCTCTTCCCTACATTTTGTGTCTGAGTAATAAACATACTGAAGAGGACTCTTAAATGTTGATTTTGCTGCCTTAGACAAATTTATCACAGGAGCTTCTAATTCTTTAATATCAGATTATCACACTGAAACCTATTTGCAAAAATAAAAAAGAAATATGCCCAGATTTTAAAGTGATAGGTAAATGTATAAAAATACCATGAGCTTTTGATACTGTGAATTCCATTAAAAATGAACAATAGGAATATGACTTCCCTACTCCTGGAAAGTTTGATTAATAGCCATTTTAAATGCATTTAAGGCTTCTGAGTAAGTGGCCACTATGGTGGTGTTTTCTGTCAAGGTTAACCACTGAAACTTGTGTTTATTCCTGTTTGATCTTCCCGTCTCCATCCTGAAGTTTAATACCAAAATACCCACACTTGGAATGTCTTTTTTTGACTATTACTTGTCATTATGCTTGCATGCCATAAAAAAAATATACTGTGGTGGTTGAGATTTCCTGGAAACAGCTGGAATCAGGCTTGTAGCAAGGAGAGAGAAGTGTACCAGGAAAAACTGCAGTTGTATTTGTGCTGTTGATAGTTTCCAAGTTGTTTAATTGTAACAGTATCATTTTGTACTTGTGCTTATTTGCAGTTGCTTTTTTAACTGCTTAAATATTTAAATTAATAACAAAAGGAGAAGATTTATTTTTATGCTAAATTTTAGGTAATGAGAGAAGACAGACATTTCAATAATACCATTAAACACAAAATTGCATCTTCTAGCCACCAACTAGATCCTGCAGCCACAGTAGAGGGGAAAGTATGGGACCATGTCACAATCTGTCAAATATAATCCTCAATAAATTTTGCAAGAGAAGTCCAGCAGGGCTTTGTCTGCTTCTGGAGAGTTTGCCTTTCTAGCTGGATTTATTTGATCAATAGAGTAGAATTACATAATGTTACTGAGCACAACCTCAGGATGTGCATTTCAATCTTATTTTTTTCCTAGATTTCGCAACCGTCTGCCAAGAATGCACGGATTTCCATTTTCCTGGAATCCAAGAACAACTTGAAATTGTCCAGAAGGTTGTACTTAAGGCCAGAGCACAGCGTAGCAGCAAGACAAAAAGACACCATGGTCAGTGACAACCAAAATTACCCTCCTTGAAATAGAACAGTGGTCAGCTGGATATTTGTGGTCAGGGGCAAGTTGATGCCACTTTTCTGCAGTTATTTCATCTGTAAAATGGAATGTTTGGGTTCATCAAGAAACTCTGCATGAAATTTGCAGAGTAAATGTGATGTTCAGGTGGTGTCTTTGCTGCCATAACAGACATCCTTTAAAATAAATCAACATATAAAAGTCACATTTTAACAGCATGGGAAGTACATCAGGCCATTCTGTTTTCTTAACTGCCTGTAGCAGCACAGACTTCATCTGGCTTTACCTTCTTATTGCCATTTACATGTAAATCTTTAAAAATTGCAGAAAAGGAGTTTATGGCTTTTTCCCCTTCCTTTAAAGGGAATGCTGAAAACTGAATACCAAATTGCCTAAATGTGTATTTAGCTTTGTGAATGATTTTCCTTGCAGTTGTGTTTACAGATGTCTGGGAAATGCTCTGACCACATTGAGGCAGTGCAATTCTACATTATGAAGCTTTGTTTTCCTTGCACAGAGCTACTTATGTGATTTAAATGCATCAGGAGCATGAACAAATATGAGCACACAGGAAAACAAATTTCCTTGAGAACCTGCATATTGCTGCATCTTGAGGGAAATGGTGAAAGCTGCTTTTATGCTGCTGATTTATGTAAATCTCTTAAGAACAAATTTGTTGTAATTTATTACATTATTGAAAGAGTAAAAGCAAGTTACTATGTGGTTGTGGGGGCAATTTCCAAAGTTTCACGTTATGTCTGAGAATATTGTGTTTGCTTTTGTCCAAATGAAGAAATATCATAGGATAGTAAGTAAGAAAGGCAGTGATTTGAGGTAGGATTCAGTGTTGAAGACAGCAAAAACACTTCTACCCATCCCCTTGCTTTTTGGGGACTTTATGGTAACTTCATGGCCAAAATTCAAGCCAGATAGCAGTACATGAACCTTTTCATGCCCAAGTGTAATTAATAGAGGATATGATTAATATTTGTTTCATGTGTTCATACACAGAAAACAAAATCAGTGGGAATGAAGATAAATTAAAGAATATCGAACGAAACCAGTCGAACATTTTGCCGGGTGAGTTGTGTGGCATTGACCCCCTCTTCTTGAAGCAAATTGTGTTTCATACATGCACATTTTTAGCTCTAAAGTCAGAACATAAATTATAAACTGAACCCGAGCTGCCCTCAATCAGAGGAGAAGGATGTTCCTGTGGCTGAGGCAGAGGACTGGGTGTCAGGACATCTGGTTTCTATTCCCAGCTTTGCCACTGCATCACATGGCTTGGGGCAAATCACTTCTCTTTGCCTAAAATTTCCTTTTGGTATTTGATTTGAGGGTGAAAAAAAAAAAGATCTATGAGCATCTTGGGGAAAAGGTGAAACTTCAATACCAGCAGCTAATTTTATTTTTGAAAATGGCTATATGTACATCCCTGTTGTGATATAGAAAAGCATTTTTGAGTGGATTTTTTAACTTTGAGAAATTTCTCTCTCAGGGAAAGTATCTTCTGTGTATATTGTGATGTTTAGTAAGGAAAGCTGCTATGGAATTTGAAGATGAATATGCAGTTAGAGGGGGGAGGAATTAAGTCCATACAACCCATGGTTAAATGAGGGCTTCTTAAAATTTATTTCCTGACTGTCTTAAATATTTTTAGTGGGAGTGGATTATAAATCAACTTGGACCAGATAAATCCAGGTGTGTCTTGCAGCAGTGGCCTATCTGTTACTGCTCGTAGATGGTCACTGCTGGGGATTCCTGCCTCCTTAGCAGTCGTCCAGAAGGAGTACAGACCCATCTCCAACTGTTCCAGCTCAAAGAAAGGATCTTAACTTCAGTGGCCAGTGGGAATAGGTTTGAAGGAAGATGTTTATTTGTTGACTGAAACACTGGGGGCATTGCACATCTGCTTTTCCCTTGACTGTGCTGTAGTCTTTAGATCTCCAGTGAAAAGGAACGATGGAGAGACCTGAATTTCACTGCCCCTCACCTTTGATAAATGAATACCAAGTCTTAAAATACCCCCAACAACATGTCTTAGTTACTTTTTCAAACAACTCTGTAACTCACCTTCCTACTACTCTGAATTATTTTAAATTCTAATGGTCACTGATCCCTTTGTGTTCCAGTGCCACATCTCAGTTGTTAGATAACCCACTATCTTTTTCCACAGGCTCTGTGCATCCTTTATTTGAACCCATCCTTTTTTGGCCTTTCCGCCTCCCACATCTGTCTGCAATTCCGTGCTTGCATTGTGTATTTTGAGTATTGCACCTCCTCTGGGTTTGTTTTTCTGTTTTGTGCTATATAGAGATCATATCCTGTACTGGCACTGTTATGGTTTATTACACCATGTGGCCATGATGCCAGTGGAACCCATCAAAGCAGGGGAGGGAGTGTGGGATGGATGTAAAACAGTGATACTCCAAGAGATTTTGGATCTCTTGTGTATGTCCTCATCTCTGCTGTATATTTGTATTTTCCTCTTATCTTTCTTACATTGCCAAACAATTGGATTTCAGTACAGATCACTACCTGATTTCTCACCTTCCTGGTTTGCCTTATTGTGCAGGAGAGTTCTACATCACACGGCACTCAAACCTCTCAGAAATCCACGTTGCCTTTCACCTGTGCGTGGATGACAACGTCAGGTCTGTGAACGTGACCGCCCGGGACCCGGCCATCATGGGGCTCAGGAACATCCTCAAGGTCTGCTGCACACATGACATCACCACCATCAGCATTCCTCTCCTGCTGGTGCATGAAATGTCAGAAGTAAGTGAATGGAAACATTTGGGCTGGTTTTATATCCTTGGATTTTTGCAAAGGATATGTTTCATGCTGATTTAGGCCAAATGGGATGGTTTTTCTCACTCACAGGCTTCTGCCACACCACATGGCACTTGTATCTACATGGTGACCCAAATTAAGGAGCTGGACCAATTAAAACCATCTCAGCCAGCTGAATCACTCAAAGCTTTTATTCCCACCCCTCCTTTTAGACATTTCACTTCCTGGATCCAGCTCACTGCAATTGTACAAGCATTAAGAAAAGATGAGACTACACAACTGGAAGCTCTTGCTTAGAAGCTCTACCTTCGTAGTTGCTGGTGCAGTAGTGATACCAGATCCCCACTTTTAATTCTCATTAGCTATAAAACATTAAAACTAAGTTTTGGGAGCAGCAGAACTGGCAAAGCTTGGCTTAGAGTTCTGTAAATCTAAACACCATCCTCTACCACCTCAGCCCTACACAGCAGCAACCACATTTCACCTTTACTTTGAATTGTCTCCTCCTTCACTGCCTAATTTTTGTCCCTGTTTCCTCTCTAAGTCCCCCAAATACTGGCTGGGCAAGAGGCAGCATATTGCTGATGCTCTTTGTGTTCTTACTTACTGTGCTGAGTTTTGTATTCTCTTCTGTAGTGGGACTCTGATGTGGAGCTTGTCTCTCAATCAGCTGTAACATTTCTCAGTGCACAGCAATTTTAAACTATTGGCAGCCTCCTTTCTCTGCCACACCTGGCTCACAGAGAAGAAAAGGGGGTGGAAAGGCAGGGAAAGAGGTGATGGGCAGGGAGTACAGCCATATGCCTCATATCCTGAAGAGCTGGAAAGTCTGTAAACCTAAAGGAATGAGAAAAAGAAGGTAAATCTGTCATCCAAGGTTATCAGTAATGATTACAGTCTGTTGGAGGGTCTTTTTTTAAATAACCCTTTGATTTTTCACTTGTAAATTTGGTATTGCCTTTCCTTCTTTGAAAGTGGCTGAGTCACAGCAAGGAAAAGGCTCACCAGTGTATTACCTTTAACAGTGACTGGTTTTATAGCAGAATTTGACTGGAACACAGAGCAGAAGTGATCCTCTTTTGCAGGATCAGGGTCTATTATCATGAAAAGCAAGCAATGAAAAAGGTAAAAACACCCAATAATGAAGCTTCTAAAGGATGTATTTCCATACATAAAAGTAGACTTTTAGGAGCAGATGAGATTATTTCTGAAATTTTTCATCTCTTGGACTGAGACCTCTTTTGGGGCACAAATGCAAGTAATCAACATGGAGGACAGCAGCCTGGGTCACTTGTGGGACCCAGCTGCTGTGTTTCAGAAATTTATTAAATATATTGACCTTTTTCCTAATCAAGTTGCCACCTGATTATATTCTTCTTCTGGTTTTTGTTTCCTTTTAACCTGGTTAGTTTTAGCTTCTGTTTGCATATCTGTATTTTAAACTACAAATGAAGCACACGACCAAGTGTTCAACATGCCCTGAGATGTGTGAAACTGAAGAATCATCTTCTTGTCTAGTCCTGGATTCTTAAAAGGTCCTTACCTTTTGCATTAAGTTGTAAGTCTTTGCAGAGTAAGCAGAAGGTGAGCTAGAGGATAAGTGTGTGTTTAGGCACAGCTGTTTTGTGTGACTTGCATTAGCGGGTTGCTTATTACAGTGCTTGGCAGCTGGCTGACCTGCTCTGAAACACACAAATCTGTAACTCCTTGTTGAGGGAGAAGTGAATAATGACAGATTTCTGAAAGTTACCCTGAACTCGGTGCCTTTGGCAGCCACAGTTCTGACTCTGCATTTACCACCTACAGAAGAGCATTTTTGTGAGGTGGTTAACCAGGAGCCCAGCTGCAGAGATGTTTCCATCTGCCCGGGGACAGGCATTCATTAGCAGTGTTCCCTGTGCTTTTCCCAAAGGTTTTCTCCTTCTGCAGATGGAAGAGTGGTGTTTATAACCTCACAAAAGTAATCCCAGTATCACAGACTGCTTTGGGTTGGAAGGGACCTTAAAGCTCATCCAGTCCCATCCCCTGCCATAGGCAGGGACACCTTCCACTATCCCAGGTTGCTCCGAGCCCCATCCAACCTTTCCTGAAATATTTCCAAGGATGGGGCAGCCACAGCTTTTCTGGGCAACCTGTGCCAGGGCCTCAGCACCCTCACAGGGAACAATTTCTTCCTCATATCCCATCAAAACCTCCTCTCTGTCAGTTTGACTGTATTGATCTCAATGAAGCCATTAGATTTCATTATTATTTCCATGAAAAAAAAATCAGGAATTCTGTTTTCCTTTGTTTTTCTTATGGCAAGAACAACCAAAACAGATCTCTCTGATCTGATCATTAAGTTAAATGAAGGAAAGAAACTGGATTTGATACCTGAGAAAGGCAAAAGCAGGCAAGTTTGAATTCAGAACAAGTGAGGTGTTACTGTCTGATCACTGGAATCTGCTATAAACTGGGGAATGAAATGGCTCTAACAGCAAGGCATTGCTAAAAGTGCCAGAGCTTGCACCCTCCCTTGGTAGGTTCAACATAGGAGCCATTGCTGTTGTCCACACAGCAACAGTGTCAAAAATGTGACTCTTCAGTGATCTCAGCCCAGTTGTCTCTATTACCATAATTTAAGAAAAAATTGTTTTTAAAAAAAGTAGAAATGAAAGGAGTGTAAGCTATGTAACAAATACTTGTGAGTATAGCTTATGTCCGTAGAGAGGTTATTGGTGGCTGTATTGACCCCAAATGTTTCTCATCTGAGTTACCTGCCTTTAAATTTATATCTGCTAATCCAATGTTTAGGTTTCGCACAGATGCACTGTGAGTTAAACACCTTGCTAATTCTTACTGAAGTTACCCACTGAAATTTGGGTTGAAATCTTTTTCCTACATGATGTATGTAGACTTTACTGTTTTCATTTCCTGACTATGAGGCCCAAGCCCTAAGCAGCCCTATGTAGCAAGCCTGTCACAAATTAAATGAAAATAAAATCAAAAGGATTGCAGCATATCTTTCTAATCAGTGGAGCTGGTCTCCCCTCCCCTTCTTTTTTTTTTTTCTAAATGAGTAGAAGAAATCTCAATTTGACAAAATGATTGCATCCTAAAAATGGGTGAAGTGTCTCTGCTCTTATCCAAAATTCACTCTAGGAAGTTGGCTGTTTGCTTTTTTGCTTTCTTATGTCCTTCTCTGTATTTTGAATTGGTTGATCCTTCATCATTTGCACAACAGAGAAAACTCCTGGTAACGTGGTGAATTCATGAGAACTTGCATTTGTGAAGATGGATTAGAATTGAATCACTACTACGTCATTTTCAGTTCTTGTGGCTTGCATGGAGCAACATTCTGTTATTTCCCTGAGAGCCCACAAAATTTAACCTCTCTGTTCCTCTAAAATAGTCCAAGGAATGGTGTCATATCCTGCTGTGTTGATCAGTCCCTGTAAGGCTCAGTTCCCATCACTGATTGCTCAAGGTGCTCCCAAGAGAGAACTTTTCTTCTTAGTCACTTGTTTTTTACTAAGCCAAAGCAGTGATCAAAACCAACAATAAACCCATTACTTGTGACAGAAAGCACACATGGGCAGATGAGTTAAAATAAACACCAAGTGTTGCTTCCAGAATGCTTAAGAATTAAAAAAGCCAAAAAGCAACCACAACAAAAAAAAAGTACAAATCCAAACTTGTCCAGCACTGTTCTTTCTGATTAACGTGGTGTATACCCTAAAAGCAGCACATAGAGATGCAGTGATTCACATAATGAGAGCTTTATGAAAAGATATTTCAAACTTACCCTGTTTTTAACATATAGTGTATTTTTAGGGGGTGGCAGGAGATCCCCCATCTAAGGAGGAATTCTGGCGTTCAGTAGTTGTTTAATGAAGCCACACATTCAGATTATCAGCTGTGTTATCAGTGGGCATTCTTCAATTACCTCGCCTCTCAAATAACTTTCTTTAATCCTGAAGTTAAGGTCTTTGGTAAGAACAGATTGCACTGTGTGTTTGACATTGCAGACTAGAGACTGGCTTTAGTGAATAGACAATTATGTAAAGCTTAAATTTGAAAAGGTATGTACCTTGCATTACATAACCTGAGGTGTTTATTAGTCATTGTCTAGCAACATGGAAAGCTGCAAGGCAGAAAGTTCAGTCGTGCTTCCACAAAAACATTAATTACTAGAACAATAAATTGGTTTCCACATCTATATTCCTGTATTCAGAGTAGAAAGTGCCCATCTTCCTGTTGAAGAGTACAGCAGAAACAGATACTGTTTTCTTCTTTCTGAGAAATGTTTGCAGTGAGTCATTCTGTCTCTGATGGAATTACATCATCATGATGTTACTGGTTTTGTAGCATACAGCCAAAAAATGTTTCATGACCTTTAAACTTAAATTATTTAGCCCAGTGCTTGTAGCCATATCTTAAACCACTGTGGTTTTCATGTCATGTTTTGCTGTTTAACTCTAGGTAAGGATTTGCTGGCTGTTGATATCTGAAACTCCTTCAACAGATGAAGATGAATTTTGTTTGTTCTCACTCTTACCATAAATGCATCTTTAGGGAAGAAGGGCTTCTTCCAGTTCCACTATTAGAGAGAAGGTTTTACTGAAGGTTGTGGGTATGCCAAGAAACCTTAAACAAAATCAAGAACAGATAGTAGTCATCATGATGCTGTTAAGATGTGCTCTTTGCCTTTGATTTGCTGAAGCATGAACCTGACAATTATCAGTTGAATATTGGACTTTTTCTGGAGCTCCTCAGGGGAATTGAATAGCCCAGTTTCCAGTGGGCTTGACAGCATTTTTATTCAACATCTCATCTTAAAAATGTATAATACTGTTCTGACACTGGCTCTCCTAGCAATAGAGTGGCAGTGCTTTTATGGTCACCTGTAAGGTGTGTACACCTGCCTAGAATGTTCTGAAAACTGGGTCCCTAATGCTGCTTGAAAATTGTGTTCTAAGGCAAAAAATGTATTGGTTTTATTCATTTCCCTGCTACTCTTGATGGTTAGATCTATGGGGCATTGAGGCTTTTTATTTCTTCATTTTAGGAGATGACCATTCCATGGTGCCTGAAGAGGGCAGAGCTCGTGTTCAAGTGCGTCAAAGGTATGGGAATGGAGGCTCCAGTGGGATCTGGGGAGCCAGCCCAGAGCAGGGACACCAAGGGGATCAGAGGGATGGAGCAGCTCTGCTGTGAGGAAAGGCTGAGGGAATTGGGATTGTTCAGCCTGGAGAAGTGAAGGCTTTGGGGTGACCTCATTGTGGCCTTCCCGTGCGTGAGTGGAGCCCCCAGGAAAGACGGAGAGAGACTCTTGACAAGGGCCTGGAGTGACAGGACAAGGGGGAATGGCTTTACACTGACAGCAGGTTTAGGTTGGATATTTGGAAAAAATAGTCCTCATGACTCAGCATGGTTTTCTGTCTTTCCATGTGGTGGTATTACTTTCTGCATTTTTGTGTGCTGCACTTAAATAATTGAGCCACTTTCAACCACGTGCTTGAGGAACCTCTTCCTATCGTAATTGACTTTTAATAGTTCACAATGCATGTGTCATCTATGTCATCCACTTGTATTAAACAAGTATTTTTGATTGTCCTTATTTGCCACGAGAGGATTCCTGTGGCCTTTGGTAGTTCATCACTTGAGCAGTAAGTGAGTGCTGAGCTTTTTCCTTATAGAATCATCATAGAATCATAGAATTGTTTGGTTTGCAAGGCATCTTAAACATTCCAACCCCCTGCCGTGGGCAGGGACACCTTCCACTATCCCAGCTTGCTCAGAGCCCCATCCAGCCTGGTCGGATGCTGCCAGGGATGGGGCAGCCACAGCTTCTCTGGGCAACCTGTGCCAGCGCCTCACCACCCTCACAGGGAACAATTTCTTCCTCATATCAAATCTAATCCTGCTCTCTGTCAGTGTGAGGCCATTCCCTCTTGTCCTGTCACTCCAGGCCCTTGTCAAGAGTCTCTCTCCATCTTTCCTGTGGGCTCCCTTCAGGCCCTGCAAGGCCACAGTGAGGTCACCCCTGTTTCTCAGTGAAAGGAAGCCATGGAAAGAACTCCTGACACACTGTTTGGAGAAACCCTCACTTCTGCTGGGTATCACTGTGCTGCAGAGTAGGACTCATTATTCTGTCCTCAGGGTTGATACCCTGCAGAACTCCTCCTTAGATTTTCTACATTTCATTCAGATTGCCCAAGTCTGATTTAAAGGCAATTGAAGACATCCCTAAGTAAGGCAGTTCAAACCCTACTTGTGTGTGAAAACTCCCTCACTGCCTGCTCATGCTGTAGCTGCTGGGGGGTATTGCACAGGTAATCCAGACAGTGTCAATGCTGGTTTTTTAGGTTTCATGATGGAAATGGCCTCGTGGGATGGAGGAATTTCTCGGACTGTACAATTCCTGGTACCACAGGTAGGTGAAACCAAAGTCATATCCAACCTAGGAGACTGCTCGTAAAAAGTCACATGTCAGCAGATCTAGTTTTGATTTTTTTTGCTATTCCCTGCCCCTTTTGAGTGAGTTTAAATTAATCAATCTGGTTTTGTTTCCTTGCCTATAAAAGAGGAGTAAGGGAGGGTTTATATTTTTTAATACCCAGTAGTGTTTTCTGAAAGGATGCTAAAATTTCACATTGGGAAGTTCACCTTTACAAATGGTGAACGCATCACCTTTGAAAAAGAGACTTTTTTGCTGTTAATTACTCAGAAGAGATGGGCTAACCTTGCATTACATAACTTGAGGTGTTTATTAGTCATTGTCTAGCAACATGGAAAGCTGCAAGGCAGAAAGTTCAGTCGTGCTTCCACAAAAACATTAATTACTCCAGGTATTTGAAGTTAGATCTAATTTAGATTCTGGAATTATTTAATTTGGAGTTCTAGCTGATCTTCAGAAACAGGACGTTTTCCAAAGGTGGCCAGCACTAGGCCACCTTTTTGTTTGAAAAAGCGGTAAAAGTAGAGTTATGTTAGGAAAGGAGTAACATTTATTTCTTGACGAAGTAGAAAGCTGCTGAGCAAGGAGGAAGCCACAAATAAGTCCCAAAGTTGAATCTAATCCTGGACTGCAGAGAGTGGGAGTCCTGTAGATAACAAGCAGCATTGTCCTGCTTATGTTTGGCAGAAATAATCAATCCCTGGAACAAGAAATCTGCTGGAAACAGATATGTGGCTATGTCACATAAATACGCAGCCAGTATTTTTTTAGGTCAATCTTTTCCTTTTAACTGGATTCAGTAGAATTATAACACACAGTTTGAAAATTATTTTTGTTGTCTTCTGAACAGCAGCAATTCTCTTAAATACCAAGAAACAAAGTTGAGAGAGACTTAATTCTTCCAAACTACAGCAAAAAGCCAGACCTTACCTGTGTGTTGTTTTTTTTTTCCAGACAATTTCTGAGGAAATGTTTTACCAGCTGAGTAACATGCTGCCACAGATCTTCAGAGTATCCTCCACACTGACTCTGACTTCCAAGCACTGATTTTTGTGGAGCACTAACCTGTATCCTGTTGGCAGAGGATGAGATTAAGGAGATTCTGGACGAGGATGTCTCTTTCCTGTGGCTTGATAACCCCAAAGTGGCATTTGTTGCAATTTCAAGAATCGTGTTGTTGTAATAAAAGATAAATGCTGTCTGTACTTGGGTGGTAGCAGCTGATTTTTGCCTCTTGCTTTGTTTCAGCACAGGATTGATGTTGAATTCCTCACCTTTATCTGAAAGACATTCAATGTAACTTGTATGAAATCTACAGAATTATGTAGGTAATTCTCATATATAGGTAGTAGGAATAAGAGTTTATGGTAGGAACAGGTCTTCTGGCTACTACAAATATTTTCTGAATTTTCTCAGTGACTTGTAAAATAATGTGGAGCATGTCAGGTGTCTCCTTAGAATAACCAATGGAATTTGTCACAGTGACCACGGAATAAAATGTATTACTGCCTCATTTTACTGCTACAAAATGAAAGAATTGAATCAAACATTTACCCTGTTGCATTTTGTAGATCATGGAAGTGTTTAAAACAAAAATCAAATTACAATCAAATACACACTTGTGACAATAATTAGAATTTTTAAGGATTATTTATTCCTTTTTTTTTTTACTATGTTTGCTTTTTGCTTTATTTTCAGACTTCACATTAACAAGTTTATCATATGAACAACTTTTTAGGAACACTAAAGTGTTCTGGACCCTGTTGTACAAATAATATTTTCTGCTTATTAATTATTAACATTTTATGACTAGTCAGAAATGCCAGGGAGACAGCTCAAGATGCAGCTATGAAATTTCTTGTGACAAACTTGAATCCAGTCAAAAAAAACCCCAACCAAACCACCCCTGCATCCCAGTGATGGGGCATAAGGGAGACAGTGGGAACTACTTTTCCCCCATCATAGACAATCTTGGAGTTGGCTGTGGACCTGGGAGCTGGAAGCAACCCTTCGATGGCCACAGGGAAAGTCCTGTCTGGAACTGGGATTCTTGGGATTGTCAGAACCACTGGGCTCACAGCAAAGCAGCTGTGGGGGTGAGGGTTCCAGGTCGTGGGATTTCCAAATCCCCAGTTCTGCTATGTGGGAATCATGGGGATCCTGGCAGAGCTGGCTTTGAATCAGAAACCTCTTCCTATG
Organism: Edolisoma coerulescens; assembly: GCA_013397115.1. Classification (NCBI taxonomy): domain Eukaryota; kingdom Metazoa; phylum Chordata; class Aves; order Passeriformes; family Campephagidae; genus Edolisoma; species Edolisoma coerulescens. The sequence goes on along the minus strand of VWZW01004014.1, from coordinate 220,038 downwards.
TACTGCTGAAATTCTGCACTTGAAAACTAGGGAACATGGAAGCCAGTTAAAACCCAAATTATTTTCTGTCTTCATTGTGATTTTTTTAAATGTTTTTAGCTTAATAAATACGAAGATTGAAGAGCTCTGTTTTGGGGAAGCTGCATAATTTAAAATTCTCACGGAGAACCAAAGAAATATTCACCATTTCATGATGATTATAAAGTCACTGTGTAATTAACAGACTCAGTTTTTATCAAGTCTTGCATGCTGCAAGAAGCCACGTAAGTGACCCAGCAAACATCTCTTGCTGAACTGTCAAATACTTTCTTTTCCTCTGCCAGCAGCTTCTAAAGAAGAATCATGCAAGTAACGTGACCTAATTTGGTGTTCTAGAAAAGAAGGATGTAAATTCTTCTAGAAGGAGCTGGATTAATCCTGTTACAGCTCATTTTACATTGCTGGCCTTACACTGAAATCAAACTCTGGTCCCAGAAAAGCAAGTGCTCTAACACTATTCTGTCTGGGAAAGGTGTGGTGGCAGAACTATTCCTTTTTAGAAGTTGTAGGGTTTATCTGTGTGTGAAAAAGGGCTGTGTTACCTACTTATATTAGTTTTATATTTTCCTTCAGTCAGTAAATCTACCAACAAGGAACACCAACAATTCTTGAGCAAATATCTTGCTTATACTTCTAGACTCTTTGGTAATAAAAATTATGCCTGTTATTTTTGCCAAAGCATGAAGACTCCATTTAATTTAGTAGCACTTGTGTGAAACTGCCACTAATTTCTAGGAAAATAACTCCGCTTTTTGCCTTTCATTTGTGGAATGTTTGTTTTCAGTCCTCAGCAGATTGCATCTAAACTTGTCATCAGAAGAACCAGTTGGTCATTGATAATGAAATGAACAAACAAGCTCTAGTGATGAGGTTTTGGAAAGTCAAAGAGGAAGGAATGGTATGGGAAAACTATTAATTCTGCTTGCTGAAGTTTGACCGTTGTAAATGCTGAATAAGCCTACCAAAGGGAATCTTTGTCTGGAGGATCCATGACAGAGCATTTAATATTCCCATTTTTCATATCTGTTCTCAAGGAAGTGGTGCTAAAAGCAGATTTTTAGCTGTCTTTGGAGAAAAACAGAATATAGAGATGGGCTGACCTAAGCTGTACTTTCTGTTTGGTCTGTGCCTGGCAGCTGTAGAATACAGGCTGCAGTTTATGGTGAAAAGCCACCTTAGAAATTCTGTTTCGGTCATGAAAAGCTATTCAAGATTAAGAGGAAAATGACTTAATGGGCATGAGGTTTTCTATTTGTATATGCAGTGCAGATTCCTTGGAAGGGTGGCAGTATTTAATGCCTTGAAAATGTCGTGTAAAATTGTACGCATGGCTTGAATTGAATAAAAAATTCTTGCCACTGGGAGAGGTGAGGAGCAAATGCCATTGTTTAGTTTTTTTAACTTGCTCATGGTGACCACTGTAAACTGCAGGTGCCCTTTATAGAGCCTGAACTGAGGTTATTGCAAGGAGAAAAAATGCCAAGAGTCTGGATTTGTCAAGGATATAACTTTGTGCCCTTTACCACTTGTCACCAGCTCTACAACCTGTGTCTGTTTGCTTCTGTGGGAGCTGGTGACAAACAGGAGGAGAAGAATGCAGACAGTTAAACACATGGAGAGACCTTGTCCTGGCCAGGTGCCTCTACCTTGCTGCAGTGCCAGAAATGTCACTGTTAGAAGGTGGCACTGCCCAACAGGTGGGAGTCATACCCGAGGTCCTTTCTTCTGCAGCAGTTCACTCTGGACAGCAAAATCTTACTGATGAAAGAGTTATAACTTTTCCTGTTGTGTGAGAGGTGAATGAAGCCACAGAAGGTGATTATGGAGAGGAGATATAATGTAAAGGAGGAAATTATCATTGAATAGTTAGGGTTGGAAGGGGCCTTAAAGAACATCCAGTTCCATCTGTCAGGATTGAAATTGCACATTCTAACCCAGTTCTGGTATTTCTATGAGCTTAAAAGTTGATCAGTTTATTGCATCTGTACCTCATTTTCCCCTCATTAGAGGAAAGTTTAATTTATGCTTGTGTAGTATTTTGAGCATTAGTCTTTCATGCCTCATTTACTGTTATTTTTTGCCAGTGCTATACCCAAAAATACAGAGCTATTCCCTGGTATTCACACCAGGTCAGCTGTGTAAAGAGATGCCTGTCCTCTTCTTGTATCTTTGCCTCATGGAGCTCTCAGGACAGACCATCAGTGCTGCATAAAAATAAATTTATTACTTCATACTATATACTGGATGTGGTAGAAGTCAGTAGCAACCACAGGACTGTTGTCCTGTGGGACCACAGAATTAGAAGAATATATTACTATTATTATGTATAAGGACAAACAGCTTTATTTCTGATTGTGTAAGTTGAAGGGCTTGACTTTATGATATAATAGCATTTAAACACTAAGGTGTAATCTTACCCCAACATTTAGAAGCAAGTTCTTTTGAAGGTTATTTCTTGGAGATTAGGCCAGATTCTGGGTAAAGAATGGTGGTTCATAGTTCTTTATTTCCATTCACACTTCTGTCAGAATAACCTGCAAAAGGAGAACAACAACGTTCACCCTTTATTATAAAGGCTCCAAAAGAGAAAAGCCATGGAAATGAGTCAACTTAGGATGTGAAGTCAGTATTGCAAGCTCTACCAAGTGCAGCTTGGAGAAGATGAGACAGCTTGAGCAAGCAGAACTTCTCTGGGCACGCACTTTCCACGTGACATTATTTTAATTGGGAAATGGACTGTGGACTTCAGTATGTGATGCTCAGTTCTGGTCTCATTGGCCAGTTTCTCTGCTTTCAGAACACACTTAGAGCAGTATTTTCAACCAGCTCTGTCCAGGGCTGAGAAAAGGTGAAGAAATGTTCTCTGCTGGAGTAATTATCAATATCCATAGGAAAAAAAAGTCACTGAACAAACCAAGGTTATTGTGTCATGTTTGTAACACAGACATAGAAATAGGAAGTATCTAGTATCAAATAGTCTATGTTACATAGAAAAACCCCTCAAAATCTGGCAGTGTGAAATCATGCAAGCACTCTGCATGGACCAGCACACAATGATGTGCTGTATCTCCCTTCTCGGCGGAGCCATGGTAGGCACTGGCATGTTCCTGATGGCTGTTGCAGTTCACAGCTTCTTCTAAATCTTCACTCCAGTCACTGGGAATGCAGCAAAAAATACCATGATAGAAAAGGCACCAACCTTGTGCAGTCTGTGGCCCACAGGAGGTGATGTTTGTTTTGATTGTCTTCCTGATTTTTATTTTGGCATCACCTTCTGCTCTGTGTGCTGCTCGTGTCAATTCAATGTCTACCAAGTTTGCTGAGTTACTCCAAAATTACAGAGATGTAACTGAGAGCAGAATTTGGCCTTGTGTGCCCTTCCAATGGTGCTAAGTTTGAAGAGATGCACACAGAGCGACACTGGCTAAATGGCAACTGAAGAGGAATATGAAAACCATCTGTGAATATTTAAAGGATGCAAAGACTAAAGAGGAGGCGGGTTTGGACTGCATGTTCCAATCAGAGTTTCAACTTAACTAACAGGGATAAAACTAACAAAGGAAAATAGGGAAGATTTAGAGAAGCAATATTTCTGAAAACTTAGAAATCAGTCTCATAGTGTACAAATATTTCTCTGAGAATGGAGTGATAGCCACTGTGTCATTTACAAGATAACAGGAGGATACAGCTATGCCTTTATGTTATAAAATACTCTTAAGCTGCCTGGGAGATGACAAGACAGGGCTTCACATCTGCCTTTCTGTTTGGTCAGCTGAAATAGATTGACTTCTCCCCCCTTGTGTTCCATCTTTGGGAAGCACATGGATAACCATCTGGGTCCAGACACATGTGGTTCATCTCCAGTTGGCTTAATAAGTTGATTGATTTTAAATCTGCAGAAAGGAGGATCTCACAGAGAAAAACTCTACATTCCTTCAAGAGGTATTTTCCATGAAAGACAAAGCCTTGGGGGAAGAAATCCTTAAGTTGAATTAATTCAGGTTTAGATGAGGGGTAAAGAGAATCATATGCTCCAAGGCACTATCAGCTCTTTCCTAATGGGCATTGGCTCACTCTTAACAGTGCCAAATATCATCAGAGCATCTTTGAGATCCAGTGGTTTCAACAGGAATTCAAGGCCCTTGGCCCCCAGGCAGGAACAGACCCTGTACATATCAATTTAGGAGTATCTTGAACTGGGGAGTTAGCAGAGTTGAAGCTGGTTTGGTTGTCTCCCAAAAGTCTTATTTTAAGCTTCTTAAACTGAACCATAACAGCTCCTGCCTGGCATAAATTATAATCCTCCAAAATGCTCTGTACTCTCTCATGCAAGTCATTTATAGTGACTTTTTCAACTCTGCTCCAAAGAGCAGTTTTAAATCCCAGCAGAAATAGCCTGACCCCACAAACAGGGGCTGCTTCCTTCCGCCACTCCTCGTGCGTGCAGCACCCAAGTTATCAGAGTGCTCCGTGCCTATTCCCACAGCGGAAATCCTACCAGCACAGGCCAGCCAAGCCTCCCTTTCTGAGAAATGAATCTCTCTCCCCCTCCCCGCTTGCCAATCAAAGATGGAAATTGCAGCAGGTCATTGGCAGGAGCTTGGCCCCAAGCTTGACCAGCTACACAAGAGGATGTGAGTGCTTCTGTTGAGTAGTTGTTTGGAAACCGCTGCCTGACCACCAGTTGTTATCTTGGATGTGTTTTTAGCCATTTTGGGCACTTCTCCCTGCCATTGGAAGTGGTTCTTTCTTTCAAGCAGTCCATAAATTACGAGCAAGTCATGCAAACTGCTGTTGCTACATGCAAAATGGCACACACCACATTTATATCTTACTTTTGCTTACAATGGGAAATCTTTTGCTGCAAGAGGAAAACAACATTTTCTAGTTTTTCTTCTCCCCATGATTATTTTACAGCAGGTAGGTATTTATGGATGAGAACAATCAGCCCCCTTGCCTGGGTGTGAGACCCAGCAGGTGAGTCAGCACCTCCTGATGGCTGAGAAGTGGTGTCCCCCAGGGGTCTGTAATGGGACCATGTCATTGTTGATGTCTTCGTCAGTGACATGGACAGTGGGATCGATTGCTCATTCAACAGGTTTGCAGATGACACCAAGCTGAGGGTGCAGTGACACACCTGAAGGACAGGATGCCATCCAGAGGGACCTGAACAAGCTTAAGAAGTGGCCCAGCTCTGGGGGCCCAGCACAGGACGGACATGGAGCTGCTGGAGCCAGTCCAGAGGAGGGACACCAAGGCGATCAGAGAGGTGGAGGATGCCCCATCCCTGGAAACATTCAAGGTCAGGCTGAGCAGGGCTCTGAGCAACCTGATCTGTTGAAGATGTCCCTGCTCATTGCAGGGGGGTTGGGCTACATGGCCTTTAAAGGTCACTTCCAGCCTAAATGATTCTATGATTCCATGAAAAAGGCATCAAGAATTTGGAAGGGCAGGCTATATACAATACTTGCTGGAGCCATGGTTTTTTGTGTTTTCTTTTTACTCGTGATGCTGTCACACGTAGCTCTTTAGAGAAGCATTTTGCCCACTAATAACTGGCCTGCTGGATCTCCTACTTCTGCATAATCCATCTTAATTTTTATAGTGGAGTCCTACACAGCCAGACCTGCCAGACACTTAGAGAAACATGAAAGGATGGAAAACATAAAGCAGTCAAAGAGAGATAAGGATGGGCCAAGCTGGGGATGGTGTAAGAGCCTTTAACTTCCTGTTTGTGTCAGGAAGACTTTAATAAAGTACAGCAACCCAGGACCCATTAACGTGCACTCCTGTGGCCAGTCCTTAAACTGGCTCCACGAGGTGGAGATTATTGTGCCATGAGCACCATTCATTTTCACAACATTATTTCCATGAGAGGTTATTACACATTAAATTACAACATTCCCGTGCCTCCAGGCTTCTTGTAACAGTAGGAGAAATGGTGGGCTGGAGAAGACAGCTGGGTTTGCACGTGGTCTATGTCAGTTTACTTAAGCAGAACCATTTTACTGCTGCTGGAGGAATGCAGCAAAAGGTCAGTGCTGAAACTCCACCAAAGTAAGCTGAGCACACATTCCATCTGCCAACATATGCTCACTCCTTGCTTGATCAAAAAGGAAATTTCAGAGCTCTGCTGCATGCTTGCCTTGACCCTGCTCCACACCGCCTGTCCAGTGGGCATCAGACAAACCATTCTCTAATCCTGCGTGGAATACGCATTCTGCTGAAAGGATGCTTGGAATAGCTGCATAGCAGCAGCAGCAGCGTAATCCTAAACTGGGCCCGTGCACAGGGAGAAGTGCAGGACAGCGTGGAGAGGGATGTCAGGAGAAGTGTTGCATGACTGCATGAAATGTATAGGTTTATTTCCTAGTCCTGTGCTCCCATCACAACCTGATCCTGTCCAAATGAGACTCATCTTTGCAGGGGAAAAATAAACTCAACCTTGTTATTCAGCTCTTGTATTTTCTTCACCTGTCTTCTTCAAATGTTTAATGTTCTGGAGTCAGCCTGATCTGGTCAGTGTCAGAGGAGGAATTCTGTACTAACAACATGCACAAGGAGCTGCACCAACTTAACTGGGCTGTTAAAATTTGCAGAAGTGAAGCTCTTGTATCTACAAGAGCTTTTGGCTGATTTAGAACATGCCCTCATAACATCACTTGATAAAAATAAGACTTGGGCTTTTTAATAGAACAAATTACTTAGGCTTTATATTTAACCACGGTCACTGTTAAAGCTATAACTGGTTTTCAGAATATTTTAGGAATCTGATCTTGATCTTCCATATGTTAAAAACCATCACAACAAATACCTTACACTGTGGTTCCTGATGAAGAAATAACAAGGTGGCTGCAGCCTTAAATACAAAACGTTTGCTTTGGGCTCAGATTTGCTACTGCTCAGAGTGACTACTGGAAATTAACATTTCAAGGCAAGGAAGGAGACAGCCTTGAACCAGAGAAACTCACAAACCTGCATGATTTTTGTAGAGAGGGTACTGATGTTCTAGTTACAGTCAGCTCTTCAACAGATCCCAGACTCCAGTAGGAAAAATGGCCCCAGTATTGAGGTCTCCTCAATGCACTGAAAGCAGAGGATATTTTGACACAGAGAGATGGGCTCTTTTCTGAAAACAGGACTTGCAGGCTTTAAAAATATTATGCAATGACCATTGCAATCAACCAGATTAAAACTGGATTTACTCATCTCAAAATGCCTTTGGGCTGTGCCTTGGGGAGTAGATTCAGGTCCGTTTAAGTGTATTGTATAGCCATGGATTAAGAGGAAAACATCTAAAATCATACACAGATAGAAACGTGAGTGTTTAAAAGATGAGGCTAAAGAATGAGGTCTTTGCTGGCAGAAACCCAACCCATTTTTTGAATATTGTATGTTACTATTGTACTTTACTATGTGCGATGACCACATAGAACAAAATCACAATGAACAGTAATTTGGAGAGGTGGAAACAGCATGCTGCATGAATGTGGCTGGCATTTGAGGAAAGATCCATCACTACCCCCAGGTTAGTTTATTTTCCCGGATTCCACAAGTCTGCAGTTGGCAACAATAAATTGTATGAAAAGCTGATACAATAAAGGTAGGGCTGGCATCCAGCTGGACCCTGAAAAGCTGAAATAACAGGTTGACAGGTCTCTTGTGCAGCCTGGCATTAAGAAATGCAGAGCCTTGACCATGGGAATACATTATTCAGGGCAATAATCCAGTCTGGGCACTGATTCATTGGGGAGCAGCTTTGCTTTGAGAAGAGGCTGGGGATCATGGTGCAGAGAGCTGAACCCAAATTCATAGTTGTGGTGAGGCAGGACAACCCAGACTGGGCTGCATTAGCCCAAAGGTGGCCAGGAGCTCGAGGGGTGAGGGAAGGGATTATTTCCCATCACTCAGCAGCTTCTGAAGGATCAAGGGACTGCTCAGCTGTTTGGAGCACTTTTGACCGAAGGGAAAAAAGCTTCTGTTTGCCTTGGAAAAATGCCTTTTGAACGAGGTCCTGGATATCATCAGGGAAGTAATTCTGTCATCCTTCTGTGGAGAATTCAAAACACTGTGTCATAAATGCATCCCGTCTTCAAGAAGATGCCGACAAGGGTGCAACCCTAACAGCTCTCTGCAGGAACTGTGCAGGTCTCGTAGAATGAACAGAGTGCAGTGGGAATGGGAAGAGGGTGGCAGAAGAGGAAAGGAGGAGATGTCAAAACCAGGATCCTTTCTATGGAAATTAAACAACAAATCACAACTGCCATTGAAGATGAATTACAAGCTTTAGACCTTCAGGTGTTGCCTGCCATGCAGGAAAAAAAAACACTGGAAAAACCCAGGAAAAAGTTCAGATGACTGCACAAAAGGTTTCAGGATTCTCTTTTGAAATATGGGGGAGGATCCAGACCAACAGATGAAGAATTGACATGCAAGAGAAAGTCCTCAACTGAGCTAATGGTGCACAACACAAGGAAGACACAACTACCTGGCAAATGACAGAAATTGCCTTTAACCTTCTCTAGTGGATTACATCATTTAATCTAATCAATTAATAGTTCTATGGTCAGGAATCACACAGAGGTCAGCTGGGCCACTGGACAGAATCTCATCACCAACAACAATAAAAACAAGGGGTTTTTTTGCTTTCCTACTCAAAATGTTACTTAAATGTGGCATTTAGCATCCCTGTTCCTACAGTGTCCCTGTTTGTGCTGTAATGAGAAAACTGTGCACGAAACAAACTTAAACCAAATTAAACATGTCCCTTGTCATTCATCTCTTCTAATAAATAGCACCAAGCAGATCCCTGTGGGGGTGGTGGCTGTCACTTCTGTTTTCTTCAGCTTGGCCTTTTACCCTTGGACTGCCTGTCCTTGTGGAGTGGGAACAGCTGAGGAGGTGATGAGAGAAGCAGTGTGGGCTGGTGGGCACAGCACCAGGTGGGAAGCCACAGGTTGGCTGTGGAATCACCACTCTGTTTACTGACAGTCATTCCCATTCCTGTGGGACATGGAGAGGGAGACCTGGCCAGCTCAGGAGACAAAGTTGGGCATATTTGACTGTCTCTGTGCTTGGCATACCCTCTGCAGAGAATGAGTTCAGCATGAATAAGCAGTAAACCACGATCTTTTTCCAAGCAAGCTAGCATCCACCTAGTCCTACATCCTCCAAAGTTTTCTGTGGGAGCAGATCCTTTTTCCCACTTCCCTCCAAAAAGAAAATAGCAGGAAGCTGTTCTGTGATTTTTGCTTGCCTGTAAGAAATTGGCATGTGAAATCTCAGTGAGAGATTTCCCTGTAGAGAAATGGGAAGATAATTATTTGAGATGACTCTAAGTTGTTAAATTTACACACTCTCCTGCCCAGGTGTGTCTGAGTGGCCTAGCCAGGACCTCTGTGGGTGTGATGAAATAGAGGTTCCCTGTTAATGTCTTGGCTTCCTCACGACTGGTGATGACAAACCATGTTTGAGCAGGTCTTGTACATGCTTTAGGAGTCAGCAGGTGCACTGAGAGGATAGTTTTGGGTCAGAAGGTTGCTTGCTTCAGCCTCCAAGAGCTCATCAGCTGCTAAGGCTCGTAGGCAAGGTTGTTGTCTGTTGTCCTGTTTATTCATTTTGGGGATCAGTGTCACAATAAATCTGCCTCTCTGTTGGATAATGGGAAGAGAAATAACACAGACGGTGTGCTACAATCCTTTTTGTCATCCTCCTGCTACTAGAGCTCAGGTCTTCTGCTGATTAATCATCTATTCTGTGGCCCTATCCAAATTAGCCTTGATGCCAACAACACCCTCCTCGGTGTTACCAGTTCTACAGCTATTGGTGGGGTCCATGGATGTCAATGCAGCCCTGCGACCCTTGCTCTATGATTTTTTTCTGCTGCTTTCAGATTGTGATTCATATGTCATTCATAACAGTCCTGGTGTCTGTGTTACAAGTCTCTCCACGCTGGCCAGCAAACCCTATTGACCTAAAGATGATCAGATGGGGCTCCGTGGTCATACTTGGGCTTACAGATTTTTTATGCAACTTGTCCAGAGTCTGCAACACCTGCCCTGCCACAACAGGCAGATCTATCACCTGGAGATCTCCCTTCTCCCCTGTCCACCACCAGCCTGTGTCTTCGCAGGCGAGGTGAACGATTTTAGTCCGTCCTTCTGTGTTTGAATGAGGGATTGCTCTTTCCAGGCCTTAAAATAGGGAGAGACTTTTAACAGATTTGAAAATGGAACTCAGGACCCTAAGTCATCACACATTTTTTGAAAGACGTGCTCTGCATCCATATCATGTTACTGCTCAGCTGCAGGACTTTTCTTAGACTATCTGAAAGTGGATCTGAACTGCTGTGCTCCAAAGAGGGGTTATTTTAATATTGTACTGAAATACTGACAATGAAAATTTGTTGCTTTAGTTAGGCAGTGAGCACTGTCATCCCGGGTCTTATGAGTTGGAGTAAGCAGAGTGTGACTGCTGAAGTAAATTTTTACCATTTTGGAGTTCACAGGGTTTATTTTACTGCAAATGCTATTGGTGTCTCCCTTCCAAATTTCACTGGGCACATGAAGCCAGGACAAAATGCTACCTGAAAAGCAGAAGGTTACAGTGTGTTTTCTGGAAACAGTCACTTCATGGGCCAAGAGGACAAGTTTAAGCAGAATGAGACATCTTTTAGAGCAAACAAGGCTTGCCTAATTGAATCAGAAGCTCCAGAATATACATGGCAGTTCAGATGCTAATACACAAAACTCAGCAACCTGCTGGCCACAGATTGAGCTGGAGAATGGTTCGAGACTCATTTCAGCTCTGATGCAGAATTGCTGAGCAGTACAAGACTGCAGAATGCACTTCATCTCCCAGCTGCACACACTTGGTCTGGGGCCAGACACTAGGACTCCTGGTCTTACGAGGACCAAGTGTCCCAGTGAAATCAGGTTTTAGCTATTTGGTTTGATTTACAGATCAGGCAAGAAAAGTCCTGATTTTTTGCAAGCAAGTCATTGGTGCACCCTTTCCATACAGAATTCTGACAGATAGACTTGCTCAGCAGGAAACTGCTGGAGCAATGCTGTCCCCTGGGTCACCACGGCTCTCAGCAGTCACTTTCCAGCTGGGCTGACTAAAAGACAAAGCAATGCATCCCATAGACTTGTCAGAAATCATCTTTTTTTGTTTATTTGTTTGTTTTGTATCTGACCATTTGGTTTTTCTTCTAGGATCAAGGGATGAGACACGGTGCATCCCACAAAGTGTTCCTTTAACATGTGCCATTGGGACAACTTGTGGGGAATCTGCAGTGGCAGATGTGCCAGCAAAAGTTAGAGGAGCTCATTTATCCCATAGCTTGTCTTTGCTCTGAGAAAACTGATTGAATGAGACAATGAAAGATGCAAGGGTGATTAAAGCTGAGGACAGAAATCCAGCTCTGCACCCATTACACTTGAAAAGTTCTCTAGGGGGAAAAATAAACAGGAAAGAAAATAGTACACTGCATGTTTTTACAGACAGTGACAGCTCTGAGATCAGGCAATGTTGCCAGGAGTCACATGCATTGGGAATGGGCAGGTTTCAGACCTGCAGCATAAAAAAATCTGGGAAATCGTAGCTCCATGCTTGTAACAGGGACCCTGGGCTTTGTTTCCCACTGACGCTGGCCTCTTATGAAGGCTGCAGCTACGATAAGAGGGTGTAAAATAGTATTATTCCTTCCTAAAAATGATATATGAGCTTTGCATAGATGAAAAACCATCGGATGAAGTAGAAAGCAGGAGAGAAAAGGATCTGAGGATTTTCTTTGTCAGAAAAAGATATCCTTCCTTTGGCCACCACCCCAAGCCTGCCAGAGTTCAAGAAGTGTTTGGACAAGGCTCTCAGGCACCGGGTGGGATTGTTGGGGTGTCCTGTGCAGAGCCAGGGGTTGGACTTGCATGATCCTAGTGGATCCATTCTAGCTCAGGTTATTCTGTGATTCTGTGATAGTCCAAGTTCAGCTTCAGCAAAGGCACAGAGACCTTGAAATGTCACCTGTCACAAGCCAAGGCCTAGCCCTGTGGTTCCCAATTATTTTATAGCTGAGCCTGTCTCCTGAGAGCAATCAATATCCACATACATCACTGACTCTGACTGCTCATCTGCCTCAGAGCTGCCAGGGGCTCCCCTTCACCTCATGGGGCTTGTGCTGGGGAGTCTGCAGTGTCCCAGGCCTTGTATTACACCTCTGCTAACATGAAACTGTCACACTGGGTGTGCTCAGTTTAATTATGCTTCCAGGTACTCTCCTTATTAGCAGGCTTCTCAAATGACTCAGAAGTGCAAGGCCTGTGCTATGAGAAGCTGACAGACATAATGACAAATGTATTTGTATAAATCTCAGCTGTTTTCGTCTGATTTCTGTCTTGATAAGTTATGTGAAACTAATTGAGATAGAAGTCTAATCTGTCCAGCTCCAAAGAAGCCGAAACGGCATCAGGGGAAAATGAGGGGAAACAATTAAGACAGTCTGAGCAAATGGAAGGGGAGGCAAATTAAGATGGTCATAAGTTATAAAAATAGTGAGTATTTGGGCTTGAGGAAAGGAGACAGTGAAACACTGGGAAGCTGTGGCCATCTCACTTTTTCCTCGTCTTTAACACATTACCTAAGTCCTTGTCTTGCTCCTACAAATACAATTGCCCCCCTGCAGGAGACACCCACCCTCCCTGAGAAAATGTGATCATTTGGAAGTCACCTCCATGAAAAACACGAAGGCCTAATGTTCGCAGCTACGTGTCACTGCAAGACCAATGCTCCAGCCTGTGTGCCCTGCTCAGCAGAATTCCCACTGGGATAAAACCAGCAGGAGCTGGGACTTCTGTCCCTGTAGCATGGCTTACCTCTCCTTTAGCCAGCCAGGAGCACTCCCTGCAGAGGTACAGACAGAAGTTAGCGTGTGGGTAGCTCAGTAAGAGGTGCCTTGGCTTTGCAGGGTGTGCACAAAAAGAGCTGTGGCCACCTCAAGCCAATTGTCCCCGAGTATCGAGGTGCCCCGACAAGCACCCGCCGATCGTGCCACCAAGGAAGTGGCTGCAAACCTCTCATTGCTCACTGATGAGGTCCAGAACTGTTTTTACACCTTCTTCTCTAAATAAGGAAGCTGCCTGTGAGGCCTCTGATTCCCCAACCAATTTGACTCCTTTGCTTCCCACAGCCAATGAAATCCCACTCCTGCCTCCAGTCTTGGGTGACAGCACTCCAACCTCAGCAGGCAGGGAGGACGGCAGGTTTGTGTTACAGCCCTGGCAGCCTCACCTTGGGCAGGCTGTTGATGTCAGCGTGATGATGTGGGCAGGGACAGCCCCTGCACTATAAAGATGGCTCAATCAAATATAACGGAGGCTGCCCAGTGGGAAGCAGGATCTACAAACCATGGTCCCCACCAGTTGGAGTCCTGCTGGCCTGTCTCTGCTCCCAACCCAACTGCTATCGGGCTTTAGTTTCAGGTCAGCAAGCTCTATTTGCTTTCCAAAAATAAGCCTCTGCCACCATGCTGAAGGGAGAAAAACAAGAAGGGCGGTATTTTTAGGGCCATTAATTCTGACCACGTGCCCAGGAGGTGAACCGGATGGCCACGGCACAAAGACTTCTCATCACTATGTCCTGCGACGCCAGCGCTCACCGGACGTTGCCTGCGTTCCTTCTCCTGGGTTTGCTAGCCGGGATTGCTGCCACACACCCAGTTGTAAGCAGAACTAATGGCACATTGCTGGAGAGAGGATGGCAATCTCTGCTGTCCAGGTCCATGGCTGGGATGTCAGGGGAGAAGGCAGATGTGAACTGGGAGAGTGACTATTTGCTAGGAATCAAGAGGCAGCGGAGGCTTTACTGCAACGTGGGCATCGGGTTTCACCTTCAAATCCTCCCAGACGGAAGGATAAGCGGAGTTCACAATGAAAACCAATACAGTGAGTTGCATCCAGAAATGAAATAGAATAGATGTCACTTAATTGCTGTGAACTCGAGTAATTACCCTTCATAGAGTGCAAATGTTATGACTTGATATTATTAATCTGTGCTACATCTGTTGCCTTTTAAAAGTCTCTGGGATCAATAAACATGAGAACCCTTCAGGCTGAAATGTGGCACAAAATGCTTAGACAAATTTAGAAAGAATTTATTTTTACCTGGTTTGCTGCACAGATGAGAAAAGACAAACCCAGTCGAAAACTGACTCTCTGCTGCATTTTCTTGCTCCTCACCTCCTCATTTGCCTTTTGAATCCGGGAGGTTTTTGCTGAGTCCGGAGTGCCAAAGCATGACTCTTGAATCCCAGCCGAACAGTATTTTTGGGACACTCAGTGTGTCCCATGGAAGGGGCTTGCTGGTCCTGGTTTGCTCATTCTTGTGGGTGCTGTTCTGTTACCCTAAGAATTAAGGAAAGCATTAGTCGTGTGGATTTGAATTTCCTGTAGAGGGCAGTTGCTAAAATCTTTTGCAGCTAAGATATCATGTGGGACTTCAAAATGCAAGCCACACTTCTTTACGGCTCAGTAAAAAACCTTTTGTAAGTACAGCATATTACAAAAAAATAATTTTCTTATTGAAAAGGTCCAGAGTTTAACAGATCAAAAGAGTTTGATAGAGCAAAAGGCTTATAGAAAATGTGATTACAATTCTAGAATAATTATTTTCAAATCCTGTGACATGTAGGAAAACCCAAGATCTTCTCTGTGTATATTTATTTTGCTGCACTAGGGAGATAATTCTCATAAAGAATATGTGACAAGTTTGTTAGGGTTTTTTTAAAAAAAGAGATTATATCTGAATTGTTTTCCATTAGCTCTAGATTCTGTGATAACACTTCTATTAAACTTCATGTTTTTCAGGTCTCTTTGAAATATCCACTGTAGAAAGAGGTGTTGTAAGTCTGCTTGGTGTGAAAAGTGCTCTCTTCATCGCAATGAACAGCAAGGGGAGGTTGTATGGGACGGTAAGTACAAGTGCAAGTAGTTTTTCAGTTTAAACAAAAAGGTTTTGAAGTGGTTTGTTTTGGTTTAGTATTTTGCTTTGTTTGTTTGGGTTTAGTTTGTTTTGGTTTTGTTTGCTTCAGTTTTTTCCTTATGGAAATCTCTGATTACAAGCAGAGAAAATAGCCCTCGAGTTACAGGGAGCCTGCCCAGCCTGCTGTCATCAGTGCTATTTAATACAACGAGCAGCATGGCTGTTACAGGGCTGGGATTTTAAAGCTTTCCTGTAAGACTGTGCAGGGAACACCTTAGGAAAATGAACATATTCTGCAAATGGTACAGATTAATTAGATGGCTTCTTCTAAGGTCACAGGGCTGCAAACATGTAGCAAAGCTGAGCCCCGTTGATTCCATCCGGCATTGCATTGTGTGTAGGAGAGGTGCAATTATAGCTATTTCCAACATCTACCCTTGGTAAAATAACGACCACATGCTCTCTCCTACCAAAAACAACCACACCATCAAGAATAAATAGGAAGCCTACCCTACAAGGCCAACATATGTGGCGGGGGTTATTTTAATGATCAGTATTGTGAGGTCACTTGCAAAGGGTGAGAAAATAATAACTCTTAACAATGGTATGCAAATCATACTGAAACACTATCATCCTCATCTAGATGATTTGCTATGTAAATGCAGTTTAACCTCTGAGATGTAAGCAACACACCCCTAGTCTCAACATCCAGCAGAAAAAGTGCTTGTTAGGAGGTGCATTTGAAACAGGCTGGCTCTGGGCAATAGGCAAAATCAGCCTGTCTCAAAGTAATGAATGGCACTGGTTGTACCCATATCTCTTTTGTCAAGGAACAGCAGAGTCCTTTCCTTTGGAACAGCTGTAATTTCAACAAAGCATTGCAGTTGTTTAAAATAATGCCAGATGTTGTGAGGGACCTGTGGCCATTACTAACCTGACTGATTCCTTCTCACACACACAATGACAATGGGACACTTTAGGGTCCCACTTCAGGTATATTCTTTCAATCACAAGTGATCACAAGCACCTAAAAAGTGCCACAAGCTCAACTGCTTTACTTACCTGGGTCTTCCTAAAGAAATGCAGAGTCTGGCTTCAGAAATCCCTTTGATTTTTTCCCCCACTTTCAAAACAGTTTTGTTTATCTTCAAAGACATTTACAAAAGCTGCAAGAGATGTGCATTTTCCCTTGTACAGCACAATGCCTTAAGTTAAACTCTTACAGGCTTTGGGTGGTGTTATCACACAGATGCCCAAATAGAACTGCTTTGGTGGCATTTCATGTGCCAGACATTCGAAGTCAGAGAATTATTCTGCTTTCTCTTTTAATTTCCTCTGCATTTGTCTCCTGCTTGTCCTTGCACCTCATCTCCCAGATAATTCCCTCTCCTTGGATTTTCATGTTTTGACGTGGAGAAAATGTAAAACTATTTTCCCAGCTTAGATCCAGCTGCATTGTTAAATATCACTAATGGTTTAAGAAAGAAAAGATTTATTGCTAATCAAATCTTTTATTCAAGCAAGCAGTTCTCCCTGGACACTGCTGTTTGGAAAAGCTCTGAAGGTTTTGACAGCCAGCCTATCATTCTTTCATAAATGACAGAACTTCTGGCAGAGGGAGGTCTTAAATAAAGCTGTTGTTTGGACAAGAGGGCGTGATGCTGACAGAAATTATTACTTGCAAATAAAATGAAGAAATGCATGATTTATAATGAATTAACTCGATCTGCCACAGGAAATACACAGTCCATTATCTGGACAGGTGGCATCTGAGTTCATCTGACACCAAATTAGCACCGAGGAGGGAGATTTATTGTTGGCCGCAGTGGCTGCGGCACCACCTGTCGCACACTGCAACGAGCTCTGGTGTAAAAACGCGAGGAAGGAAAATGACCTGGGCCTTGGTGGAATATTGATTGTACCTGATTTGTCCCCCACTCCCTCCCCTTGCTGTTCCTTAGGCTGTTTTCCAAGATGAATGCAAATTCAAGGAAACCTTGCTGCCCAATAACTACAACGCGTATGAATCCAACATTCACCGCGGTGCTTACATAGCCCTGAGCAAACACGGCAGGGTGAAGAGAGGGAACAAGGTCTCTCCTGCCATGACAGTGACCCACTTCTTACCAAGAATATGAGCACCAGCAAAACAGAAGACTAAATCCTAGGACAAACTGTTTCGTTTTGCACGTGGGGCATAACCTCCCAGGTAAAGTATTTATACTGGTCATTGAGAAAACAAAAAGAAATCTCTATATGTATGTGTATATTTGGATAAAAATATTTGTACTGGATTCATCACAGAGCATATGTAATATGATGCTGCTTCTCTTCTACTCTGTACAAATTTTACGTGGCTGTGTGCCTCCTTTGGTGCTGTACAGAGAAAAATGCAAGGTGGAGTGCAAAGGAAGTTTTTGGAAGACACGGAATGGCTGTGGGCAACCATCTAATCAATTATAGGTTATTTACTAAATATTATTTACCTCAGATAATAACCTCTTGTAGTAAGCTGTTTACATATCATGGGCCAAATCAACAGATTATTTTGCTTCACCAGAGCTTCAGGCAGTTCACTCCATCTGAATATCTGCCTGCACCCCCCCCTCTACAGACTGTGTCCTGTCCTGTAAAGTCCGCAACCCATTTTGATCAATAAGGTGCCAATTCCACAACTGTTTCCACACAAGAAAACTGTCTGTTCCCAGAGCCCTTCTGTCTCTGAAGGGATTCTGCAGGGTCTCCTCACATGGACTGGTTGGCAAAATGAAGACCTAAAATCAATTTCCCGTGGGAAGGGCCACAGGATAAATCACAGATGGGTCCCAAATGCAAAACTTATTTGGAGCTGAGGATTTTGAATGGCATTTTGTGAGCTTAGTTTAGACTTACCTCAAATATAGATGTGTACATCTTTAATACTAATATTTGTATATATATAGACAGGGGATGTGTGAGTGTGCATCTACGTAATTACATACTTTTAATGAATCAAACATCCCAGTCTCCTGATGCCCAGGTGCCTTTATATTTGTATACACATAAAAGAAATATTTAAAGGCACTCTATTTCATTTAGGCTGAATGTTGTCAGTCTCTAAGAACTAGAACTGGTCTGTGGAATGCATTTTATAAAATGTAAGAAATTCATGGAATCTTCCAGCAAAGGGTTCTTTTAGAAAACTCTGTGTTGAATTTTCACTGTCTTAAGTATATTTGGTCCTTCTCTATCATGCCTCCCTGAGGTATGAAGGACAGAGAAAGAAGGAGGCTACACAAGCATACCTTCCCATGTTGGGACAGAGGAATTCGTGCCATAATTCCAATTTCTGTCACTTGCAAAGCATCAGTTTCAAAGACAACACAGCAAGCTGTATGAAACACTCTTCAAAGCTCTCCTAGAAGCTGTACAAATGGCATACAACCTTGCCTTGCTATTTTGACAACCCTTTTCCAGATCACCAATGAAGCTGCATTCTCTGTGCCTGTGAAAGAGTATTTTAAGAGGCCCTAAGTCAATAGTCACTATAAATGTCAGTTACCAGAAGCCTTGGGATTCCTGCATTGGTGGCATGCTCCTAAATTTGAAACTAGATTCAATGCAATGTCAGAGCATGAGAATTTTCAGCATAGATGGACCATGCTGCTGCAGAAGTGAATATCTGAGTGCAAGATTATCTCCCACGTCCAGCCAAAATGGGGCTATGTCCAGCCTTGACATGCCATTCTATTTGCAGGGGCTGTCTATTCATGATGAATTTGAGCCTTCTGACATGCATGAGAGACACTGTCAGGGCCAGATCCTCAGCTGGAGTAAATCAGCCCAGGAAAACTATTCCGTTTGTAGCTCTTCTAGTTTATAGAAGATTTGGCCCAGAGGACATACCCACAAGGATGTACCCACAGCCACCATTCTTGAGAAACTGTCAAGGCATTGTTTTGTGAACAAGATACAGTTTTCCAGCATCTCTAATGTGACTTATACTTGAGTTTATCTGACTCAAATGTAAGTGATGATCACAGTGTAAATGAAGAGAAAAAAAAGAGTGGAATGCTGCTCACAGTACAGGAACGGAATGCTTTGGAGGATGCTTTGGAAGAAAAGGAATTGAAAGGAATTGCTCTTTATTTTCTCATCTTGCAGTATTTCAGAGAGAAGCCAAGTTGACGCACTTAGTTCACCCACAACATGTGCAGCAGTTTGCTTTGGAAAAATGTGCATTTGAAGTGAAAAATCAGGATGTTTTGAGTGGGGAGAGTGTGGGTCAAAGAAAAGTTTGGAGGGTATCAGGCAGTACATTGATCTAGAGTCCCTAGAGGTACAGAGAGCTGTGCTGAAATACATTAGCTGGCAACCTGTATCCTGGTGTTATATTACTAATTGTCTTTGAAACTAAGTTTGAAGAAGTATGGAAGAGTCCAGGGATGTAGAAGGAAACAGAGTTCGAATGCTGGCGCACAAGTTTGTTTCTGATCACAGCTTAAACCACCATCCTTATGACAGGATAAAGTCTGTTCCCTCTTAAACCAGGGCAGCCTAGAGAAAGTGACTGTTGCCAGGATTGGTAAGCAATGGGACAGCTGGCACAAAAGGTGGGAATCAGACTCACTGGCTCCATTTTGCACACACTGGTCAAGCAAGGACAACCCATAAGATCAGGTCACAAGAAGTCAGGACAAGAGGAAATGGCCTCAAGCTGTGCCAGGGGAGGTTCAGGCTGGACATCAGGAAGAATTTCTTCATTGAATAGGTGGTCAGGCATTGGAACAGGCTGCCCAGAGAGGTGGTGGAGTCACCATCCCTGGAAGTGTTCTGGAAATGACTGGATGTGGCTCTGGTCTGGTTGACAAGGTGGGGATTTGTCAAAGGTTGGACTTGATGATCTTGGAGGTGTTTTCCAACCTCAATCATTCTGTGATTCTATAAACCTGTTTAGATGCAGCCTGCTAGGCTGAGATTGTTCTTATGAACTGCAGACCCTTTTGGATGCAGTTTCGGTGGGCATTTGGAAAGCCCCATCAGTCGCTCTGCTGAGTTCCTCTTCACATCACTGCTTTTTTCCTCGTTATACCTCAATGCCAGCCAGATCAACATGGAAATCACAGCTGCAATCAAAGAAGGATATGCGACTACATAAAGAAAACTCATGAAAGTAAAGGGATTTCCCAAATCAGGGCCAAATTAGGAACTTCAAAACATATCTCAGTGTGCACTAACAGGGGGTCATGCCATGGGCTACGAGCTCTGAAAGCATTGCTGTGAATGCTCCACACCAGCCTGTCATGCCCACATTTTGCACATGGGATTCTCCTGTGGAGTTGATGCCTCTTTTCAAGGTTTCTCCTTCCTCAGGCAAACCCCATAACAATCTAAGACTTAATCCACCCCTGTTAGAAAGCAGACTTGGCTGGAACTGAATCATGTCCTTAAATAAATGTATTTCCCAAACATGCAGAGACACAGACACACACAGTGGAAAAGCAGAGTAGTATTTGTATACCTCACTAAATATTTCAATTCCAAGATTTTATTTTGCACAGTAAAATGGTGCCAAAGTTCTCAGATTACTTTTTTTTCATTAAAATATACCTCATGTTCTGACTCAATATGGACTCACAATTGAGACTGTAAATTTGCAAGAAACACAAAACTGTCCAATCAATTGTTTGTGAAATTGCTTCTATTTTTATATGTATGTGCTGCGCACAATAGTTTAATGTATTCATAAAATAAAATTTTATACATTTTTGGTAGTGTTTTGACTCTAAATCCCTCTTAACATTTGTTTTTTTCCTTGATTCAGAAACGCTCTGTTAACTCCTCCTCCAAACCAAGTTTTTATTCACCTCTAAAACCAGAGTATGTATTGGTACACTTCAAATTGTACCAATTTCAAAGACTTTTGTATTATTCAGACTTCTTGCCTGGGAAGTGTCCAGATTTCCTGGGAGGCATGGGCACTTCCTGTGCTCCCTTTCCACTCTGTGCTCTCAGCTTGGGCAATGAAAAATCTCCCAGGAATTCTGGGGACAAGAGACGGAGACAAGTCCCACACCTCTATGAAGAATAGGAAACATTTTGCTGAGTTTACCTCATTTTCTGCTTCCTCACAGGTAATTTGAAACTTATTAATATCTCTGTTTCTATGGAGGTATTTAGATGGAAAGGACTGTTAGAGGGCGTGAATCCAACCTCTTAGATGAGTGCAGGACCAACTTCAAAGCTAGGGGAAGTTGTATCAGGAAGAATCCCATCTACCCATCTCCTGCAACAGCCCCTGCAACAGCTTCGTGATTCATTAAGCTCTGGTTGAAACTCTGGATAGCAACTCAAAGGGGAACAAACACTGACAGATGTCTCAAAAGGGTCACCAGAGCAGCCCATGCATTTCTGGAAGAGTCTTAAGAGGGTTTAGCATCTTCTGTAGGGTCTTGACACAAGACACATTTGTCCTGTGCGTTGACAGAAAGCATCCCCCCTGCTGGAGCTAACCCTTACTAACACAAATGGCCGCAGAAATTATCTGAAGGATTCCATACCATGAAGGGAAAGGAAGAAAAAGGAAAAAAGAAGCCTTTCTGATAACTCACACGTACAGGACGAGCTCAGCTGCAGGTATGCAAAGCTGGGTGGAAGACACAGGTCCCTGAACTGTGTGGCTTCAGTGCAGCCCAAGACCATGTTCAGGACAAAGGGCAGCACCAGTGCCAGACCTGGGAGCCAGAACGCCCCTGTGCTGGGCTGAGCCCAGAGCCCCAGGGCAGCAGGAGAGGGGAGATTCTGCCCCTCTGCCCCGCTCTGCTGAGACCCCCCTGCAGGGCTGCACCCAGCCCTGGGCCCAGCACAGGAAGGACAGGGAGCTGCTGGAGCCAGCCCAGAGCAGGGACACCAAGGGCAGCAGAGGGATGGAGCAGCTCTGCTGTGAGGAAAGGCTGAGGGAATTGGGATTGTTCAGCCCGGAGAAGAGAAGGCTTTGGGGTGACCTCACTGTGGCCTTCCAACGCCTGAAGGGAACCTACAGGAAAGATGGAGAGAGACTCTTGACAAGGGCCTGGAGTGACAGGACAAGGGGCAATGGCTTCACACTGCCAGAGAGCAGGTTTAGATTGGATATGAGGAAGAAATTGTTCCCTGTGAGGGTGGTGAGGCCCTGGCCCAGGTTGCCCAGAGAAGCTGGGGCTGCCCCATCCCTGGCAGTGTCCAAGGCCAGGCTGGATGTGGCTCTGAGCAACCTGGGGTAAGTACTGGCCATCTAATTAAAGATATGCTTATAAAAGGAAATAAACAGCCCCAAATCTCTTTTGCATTGTTTTTGGGGAGGTTTTTCGCTTGTTTTACTTTTGGCATTTGCTGAAGCCACCCTGCTCTGCATCAATTTGAGCACTGGAGGAGACAATTAGGTCCCAGGTATTTAACTACAGGTGATTTTGTTCCCTGGAAAAATGGCCCAACTGCAAACTCTTGTGCTCCATGTTTGGAATCACAATGACTCAGCAGAAGCCAAGAGGACATTTCGTTTACTTGTCAAAACCCAAGAGTAAAGGAGGAAGTAAGAATCTCTCCCAGCTGCTGGACAGCTGAGGAGGAGACTCAGGCTAAGATAAAACACTGTGAATCTCTAGGTGTAATATATGTAATGCAAACTAGAATTGCAGTGAACTGCAGTGACCAATCCTGGCTGAGGAAATAGCTGTCACTGGAGAAAAAAATTATAAAAACAAACAACCAAGTATGCAGCCACAAGTAGAGATTTCTTTTTTCTCTCCAGCCAAGCTCTGCATCCAGCTCAGTCTAAAAGCATGTTTGTTTTGGAAGCCATAGGCTGCTGAAAAGTGTTTGGCCAAAATCCAAGGGGCCAATAAGTCCAGATGAGCTGAACGAGCTGTGTCCTTGGATCATGAGATTTGGACATATTATTCAATCCTAGATCTCATGAGCACATATAATTGTTGGTTATTTTTTGTCACAGGGTGTGGACCAAATTGCCTTGATTAGGACTAATTTTTTCCTCCTCACAATTAACTGTTTACAGCTCACCATTTTATTGTATGTTTTCATGAACCATAGCTCACAGGTCTGGAATAGCTTCTCCAAGGACAATGAGACCACACCAACTTACATCAAATGAGAAATCATTAGGGATGAGGTATAAAACAACACAGTTTATAATTATATTTGTTTCAGGCCTCTCTGGAGAAGAGCTTCCTTTCCTTTTTTTTTTTTTTTATGAGAAATGATCCATCCCGACTCCTTCTAGGTTGCTGGAGCCTGGTGTTTTTCCTGGAGTTACTTTGCCTATGACCTGAGCCCGGGACTCACAGGTCCAACACAAACCTTCCCGCTTATTGAAGAGGCAATAAAACAAAGTGATGCAAAAACCTAAAGAAGGAATTATGCAAATCAGCAAAGGTGTCACTCAGCAAGATCAGGAGCACATTAACTACCTCAATTATCCAGTGAGGGATAAGTCAGTTTACATTTAACCCAGGGTCGAAACACAGCTGGAATGGCTTCAAAGTGACAGAGAGCAGGTTTAGATTGGATATCAGGAAGAAATTATTCCCTGTGAGGGTGGGGAGGCCCTGGCACAGGCTGCCCAGAGAAGCTGTGGCTGCCCCATCCCTGGCAGTGTCCAAGGCCAGGATGGATGGGGCTCTGAGCAACCTGGGATAGTGGAAGGTGTCCCTGCCCATGGCAGTGGGGTTGGAATGAGATGGGCTGTGAGGTCCCTTCCAACCCAAACTATTCTATGATTCTGTGATGACGATGATTTTGCAAAGGCAATGACTACAGAAATAGAAACTGTTGAAAGTGGGTATGTATGAGGCATGTCTGGGTGTCATTTTCTGTAAATCTTGGGCAAATCTGCAGACACTGTTTGCACATTTTAAAGAGAAACTTGCAGATTTCAAAATAAGAAAAAGCTAATCTCCAATGGGATTTATTTCCTACACCCCTATGCCAATCAACATGCAGGTCCACAGGCCACCTGGGTGACTGGAATTTCTTGTATATGACATTCCTTATGTATGCTTGCATTCTGCACAACCTCAGTTCATGCTGAGCTGGTCATCAGCTGGCCATGAAGGTGGTAACTTGAATTCATTTCCATTCTTCCACTAGCAGTGGAGACTGGGGGAGGAATCAACCATGGAGCAAAGGGTCCAGAAGCAACACCAGTGTCAAAGAGACATAGTCATGTTCAGGGAAGGCAGATGGGCTAACCAGCCTCTGCATGTAAGCAAGTCCATTAGGAATAATGGAAAGGATAATAAAGAAGATTTTTTTTTAATTAAAAAAAAAAAAAGTGTTAAGTTGCATTTCTAAGTTTTGAAAAAATTGTCAGCGAAGAAATCTTTGCTTTTGGAGAACTGAGCAGTTTGATGAGAGTCCAGAACTTCAATAAAGATGACAAGAACAGCCTGATTGACTTATTTGAAAGAGAATGCATTTCCCAACCAGCCCTGGCATGGCACCAGCTTGTGACAGCTGTGAAAATGGCCAAAGATCAGCAGGGCCCAGGTGCAGGATCAGTGTCCCAGCAGCTGATGAACCTTTGCACAATGTGACTCTCAAGTTCCTCCTCGCCAGCAACGTGACAGACTGAGAAAGCAACATGAAGAACTACTGTGTCCACAATTCAAAAAAAAAAAAAAAAAAAAAAAAAAAAGTAGCT
This sequence comes from Edolisoma coerulescens, assembly GCA_013397115.1. Classification (NCBI taxonomy): domain Eukaryota; kingdom Metazoa; phylum Chordata; class Aves; order Passeriformes; family Campephagidae; genus Edolisoma; species Edolisoma coerulescens. Next base: position 195,347 of record VWZW01004014.1, on the reverse strand, counting down.
GCACATCTACCTGAAAAGTCATTTTGTGAAGGAAAACCTGTATCAGGGGGCAGAGTTCAAGACATATTTTTGCCAGATTTCTGTTCAGTCTCATAAATCCTCCTCTATGTGCTCCCTGTCACAGAAATACCTCAAAAAACAGAACCCAGCTCCTGGGCAAAGATGAGCTAACAGAGTTTAGCTGAAAAAATGAAGCCACTGTCACTTGTCTTGCCCCGCCCCTTACAAACTCTGATCTCCATGTTTCTTTAAAGGATTCCAGCATCATGGAAGACTGGTCTTGCAGTGGCTTAGGGAATCTTTCTATTTTCCTTGCATTAGAAACACTGAGTACAAGGGCAATGTGGAGTCACGACTTTCTTAATTTATTATTTTTGGTTTTGTGTTAAAAAAATTACTCTTAAAACTTACAGAGAGCAAAGATTTCTCCAACTAAGTTTTAGTTTCAAAGAGATCCCACTAAAAATAAGTCTCAGACCTAAAGAGCAACACCTGCAATTGCACTGAGGCAGCTCTAACCATATCAGTCACATGCTCTGTTATTACTGTCCCACAGTAAAAGTGCCCTTGGCTGATGATGACGTCTGCATATTTTGTCTTTCTGTTTCACTGCATTCCCCTCTCCCTCTTTTCATTTTCCATTCCTAATTTCTTTAACCTAAGCCTTTTTTATCTCTTCTTCAAGGAGACAGATTTGAGTAAAACAAGTGAAACCAAGAGATTGGAGTAAGTTTAAATTTAGGTTACAACAAAGTTTATTATTGGTCCTTGTCTGCTGCCTAACAAGGGGAAAATATCCATTTAGTTTATTGGAAACTGTTAATGAATGTAATGGCAGATGTCGTTGAATCCTAGAAATACTTAGATCAGAAGGGGCTCCTGGATATTTCTAGTCCAAGGTAGATATAACAATGTTGGGAAATAGGAAATTTTACACAAACTGAAGAGTTTTCCCAAAATAAAACAATCAGCCTGCTTTTAGGCACCTTGCAGTGTATTACAATAGGAGATGGATGACTGGAGTGACTTTCTTGTTGAGGCTGTGTATCTGTGTCCCCAGGATTCCTTAGGACCTGGAAGCAATCACACCAGGAGAAAGAATACACTTTCTCAGACAAGACACACTGCCTGGGCAGGCAGGTCAGCAGGACTGGATGTGCACAGGGCAGATTTCAGAATCCAGGCAAACTTCAGGCCTTCCAAGCCTCAACACCAAACCAGAACATTTTGCAGCCTTCCAGTGCCTGAAGGGAGCCCACGGGAAAGATGGAGAGAGACTCTTGACAAGGGCCTGGAGTGACAGGACAGGGGGGAATGGCTCCAATGTGACAGAGGGCAGTGTTAGATTGGATATGAAGAAATTGTTCCCTGTGAGGGTGGTGAGGCCCTGGCCCAGGTTGCCCAGAGAAGCTGGGGCTGCCCCATCCCTGGCAGTGTCCAAGGCCAGGCTGGATGGGGCTCTGAGCAAGCTGGGATAGTGGAAGGTGTCCCTGCCCGTGGCAGGGGGTGGGAATGAAATGATCTTTAAGATCCCTTCCAGTCAGGCCATTCTGTGATTCTATTATTCTTTTTTTTAAATTAAGGGTATCAGCAGCTCTCACCACAGATTGCACCCCTCCTCTCTCCCATAACACCTAATAAAACTCAGACCCCTTAAAATGACAGAAACACTCTCTGTTCAGAAAACAAAACCTTTTAGGGACTGGTTCTGCTTTGCCTGGGAGCTGTGCCAAGGATTTCAGCTGGAGGAGGAATGAGGCCCTTCGTTTCAGTTCATTAGAGCAGGCACACTGCAGAAACTGCTGGTACATGCTGCGGTCCCAAACCCAGTGGGCTGCGCTTACCTCATCTTTTTCACGTAGGTGAGCTGAGCCAGGATGTTTTCTTTAGTCGTGGGCAGTGTGACAAGAATGGGGCCTCCAAATAAGGTCACTCAGGATGTGTTTAACAACACCGGGTGAAGTCTGTGGCAAAGGCTTCTGCACACACACACACACACACACACAGAGCATCCACTGTACATTCCCTCAGCTCAGTGCGTCAGTATTCCTAGAATAACTGCTGGAGAGGCACTCCACCCTTGTATTTCCAATGCTGGGGGTGTGATCGTCCCAGAGCCGCTTGTAACAGTGATTTCAAGGAAGGGGAGGCAGAGGGACAGTCCCCAGATTTCTGTGATCTCTTTTGAAGAGATGCAGTGTAAAGGAAATTATTAAGAGCAGAGGTAGTTTTGAATCTGTCAACCCAAATTCCCTTGTGAGTTGAGCAGCAGAGAGCAAGAGGCTTCCTGAGGCCAGCACAGGCACTCAGATGGCACAGAATGCTGCAAAAGGGCAAGCCACCCACCTGTTTAAATATAAGTCAATATGCTTTATTAGGCAAGAGTGCTACAGGTGCTCCTACGTGATGAAAGGAACTCCAGCACTGTGAGGGGACGTGTAGTTTTACTCATAGGAGAATCCTGGAAGGCAAATCCATTAGATTGAGTAGAAAACACTTTTTTTTTTTAACCTGCAAATTTCTGATGCTCCACAAAGCCCTTCCAAAAGATAACTGAAAGTCACTTGTAGTAACTTAAATTTGTTGTAAAAAAAGCTTGCCTTTGCCTTGTGAGTCCTCTCCAGACTGAGGGGATAAGCAGTAAAAGAAAGCAGCACAAGGGATGACATATAGCTGCTGAGGGTTTTTCAGAGTTGAGGTGGTACGTTTGGATCACAAAATGACCTAAAGCTGAAACTCAAAGCAGTCAAAATGGGGGAAAGTCAGACCCCAACCTGCTCCCATGACCCTCAGTTCCTTCTGTGTACAGTTTTGGGTATAATTTGCAGTTAAATGATGATACCACCAGGGAGGCCTGAACGTCACCCATGTTCCAGCTGAGGCACCTGGCCCAGGTGAGTGCCCAGAATACCTGGCTTAGCCTGAGCTAAGCTGCCTCTGGAGCAAGGAGGAGGAGGCAGCAGGAGCAGGCCTGGGACAAAGGCATGGCAGGGAGGGAGGGGAGTGAGACTCACTAAGGGCTGGAGCATCAATCACAGAATCACAGAGTCACAGAATGATTTGGGTTGAAAGGGGCTATGAAAATCATCTTGTTTCAACCCCCTGCCATGGGCAGGGACACTTTCCCCCTAGACCAGGTTGCTCAATGATTATCTCAAATAAATTTCATCCTGAAAGCTGGGGTCTGTCTTATCCATCTTTTCCTCTCTGCTTTTGCTCTGGAGTGAGGATTTCCTCACTTTACCTTGGTTCCTGACATTCACCATAGGTGGTAGCTCCTCCAGGCTGTCTCGCAGCTCCCTTTCCAGGATATATCTAAGGAAAGCCCTGCACCACTGTGGCACCTGACACTGGCTGTGCAGCACCCCTGCAGTGGGAAGTGGAAAATGTAGCAATGTGAAATTGTTTTGATCTTTAAATTCAGTTCCATTTTTTCCTTTTTTTTGTCTCTACAACAAGCAATTTCTGTTAATTATCAGCAATTTCTTAGCTGAGAACTGAGAAAAGCCATCTCAATTCATCAAACACCACAGAGCAATATAGAAGTCTGAAAAATCAATACCAACTCCTGTGGTAAAAGTTGCAGAAATATTGTTATTGCTGATGCATCAGCATAACATGCAAGACAAGAAAGGTTGTCATCACTTCTATTATAACAGACTTGGCTGAAGGAGTAAAGCAGCTTTCATACACCTGGCTACCCCATCAACAGCTGAATGGGTAGAGGATAAGTGAAACACACACAGAAGGAATAAATTGATCAACCTGAAATAAAAAAGACATGGACTGTAAAAAAAAAAAAAGGTAAAAAAATCCCCACAACAAACCACATGCAGTGAGCATTTATAGGTTTAAAACAAAAAAAATCTGTGAAAAAGCAAAATTTGTATTAACATCCTCACAAGCAGAGACTTAATAAATTAACTTTAGCCCAGCAGATTAAACAGAACTTAGTAAAATTTGGAGTTTTCCTGATGCTGTGGGAAACTTTAGAAAATGCCAAACAATTTAAGCTTGTAAAAGTAATCTTTGTTTGTCTGACTATTACAAAAAGAGAAACAGATGCTTACAACTGGCATGTGCTTAAATGAGGCTGAATAAATTTTTCAAACATCTGAGAATGTTTTCTGTGCCACCAAGGCACTGGAGAGAGATCAGATCAGTGCATGCTGGCAAGCACAGAAAAATTGTCATGGTAAATCTGAAACATCAAACCAGAAAAACTGCAGTCACAAAAGAATGACAGAATATTCCAAGAGGGTACAGTGCCTCTGTGAGACACTTCTGCAACTGCCCTTGAGGTATCAAAATCCACATTTCCATAGGAGTCTAATAAAGGGGGCAAAGAAAAAAAACCAGAACAACCAACCAACCAAAAACCCCAAATATTTGTTCTAAGACCAAAGTGAAAAATACAGGTGGATAATTTCAACAGTAAATAGAGGTATCGCTTTAAAAAAAGAGAAGCAAAATTAACCCTCCTTTCCTTCTAAGCTATGTTTTAATTTAAAGCATTTCAGATGTTATAACCAGTGAAACATCTGAGGCCTGGATTGTCTTTCAGTGCAGCCAGCTTTGTCAGCCTGCTCAGTTTAAGATCTGACCCTTATACACTTTGGCTAAAAAGTGCTGTCATTTGCACAGGTGAATATACTCTGACGCAAGTCTCTGGATTTACACAGGTGTGGCAGCAGGATTTGGCAGAGTTTTACTAATTTTAAGCAATAAAAAACCAAAATCAGATCCACTTTTACAGTGGGTTACAGTTGTATCAATCCATTAACGTTATCGATCCATTATGTGCTGATGGCACAGCTCCACAGCTTGTTAATGAAACTGAGAATTTTTCATGCTGTGTCCATCTAGAGACTGAAACTGAACCTAGCACTGCTACAGTTTAAATCCTCAGTTTTCATTAAAGAAATATTCATTTATTGTTTGGTACTTTTGTCAGGTTTATATTAAATTTTGAAAGAAACCTTAACACAGTCCAGCTTTAGAACCTGTCACTCCTATCATTGATTCACCCATACACAGCGTCCCATTAATACAGCATTTTCACGTAACAAATGGAACCACCTGTTTTTTAAATCAGAAAATTTGTTTGTAAAGACCCAGAACATTGGCAGGACACCTGAGAAGCAGGTCTTGTATCTTGGAACATTTTTTACAAACTGCCAGCCAGATGTGCAATGCAGGAGCAAACATCCAGGTTTTAAGTGTTTTACACGTTATTTTCAGCTGGTTTTGGCCAACTTTAGATTATTTATGTGACTCAGAAGGAAACAGGAGAAATAAAAGGGACAGTTTATTTGAAGTAGGCTCTGCTCATATCAAGTTCCCTTTGCTTAAATGAAGTGACACAAATATCAGCCCAACAGGCTTGCTGTGGAACTTACAACATAATGAAGGGGGAATCAGGCTGAGGACAACTTAATATTAACTTTTGGTATATTTGCAACAAGATTTTAGCTGTATTTGATGTTTCCACTAAATCAGAATGCAGCTTGGACACAGTGAGGGGAGGTGGGAGTCTGAATAAACACGTCTGGCAAAAAAGAAAGATAATTCAGGTCCGAAGGGTCATTCCCTTCAGTTCAAGTGCAGTGGATTGCCCTTCCTGGATCCAACAGTAGGGGCGTGGGAAGCTTTCAGATGTCACAGGGTTGTAGATAACATTTGAACATATGATTAGCTTTCGTGAGCTGTCTTTAGAAACCTTACATTTTTCCCCCACACACCTTAGCCAGAGATCCTTCCCTTGAGGTTTCGGGACACTTAAAATGTTGCTTTGCCAAAAATCAAGGATGTGGAGAAGGTTTTCCTGTGTGATGTCATGTTGCTGCCCTTTATAAGCCTCTGCAGAGAAGAAGGGATCCTGTCTGAGGATTCACACTCCAGGCAAGAGGGCAGGCGAGGAGCAGACGCTGACCCACCATGGAGCGGAGAGCCATTCCCCAGGGCATTCCCTGCAGCTCCCTGCTCCTGCTGCTCTGCAGCCTGAAGGCTTCCCTCACCTTTCCCAACTCCTCTCCGCTGCTGAGTCCCAGCTGGGGGAATGGAGACCACCTGATGCACCTCTACACTGACACAGAGAGGAGCAGCTTCCACCTCCAAATCAACGCCGATGGCTACGTCGATGGCGCTCCTCATCAAACCATCTACAGTAAGTGGCTTCCTGTGGACCTCCATGGGAGCAGGGGAGGGACAATGAGATTTTTTACTTCCTCACCACCTATAGAAAATCCCCTCTTCTCATTAGGCAGGCAGGCAGAGGACCACAGCCATGGGATGGAAAATACATATCATTATAAATCTCCTTTTGTTTAACAAATAAAATCGCTCCAAAGAAATCTAGTGGATGGGGAATTTCATTCCTTGCCTAGGACAACTGAAGTCCTATGGTTCCTGTAATACTCTGCAAGAAAAAACCACCTGAATCATCCTTCACTTCATGATTTTACCCCCAGTTTCTGGTGGAAGTTCCTATTAGAGATTGGTAATGACATCACCTAAATAGCCACTTCCCAGTGATGGTGCTACCAAAGGAACTGCACTGAGAGCAGTGCTGGAAAACTGATGGCATCCATAAAATCTGTATTTTGGGGCAGAGGGCTGAAAACTACTAAAACTTAAGTTTCAATGTGCACAGAACACAGGCATGCAAAGGTCAGTTAAAAAGGGAAAAATTTTGAAAGACCAGACTGGCATAAAAGAAGTGTTGAGCCTTTGCGGCTCATGAGAAGAAACTATGCTCTACTATCACTAAAAAGTTCTCAAATTGTGTCTTCACAGTTTATTTTATTATATATTTTATTATTCTATTCAAACAGAGAATAGTTTATTCTTCTTCCTTTGCTAAATACTTGGCCCAAACTCTTTAGTTAGTAGACAAATGTGGGGGTTTTTAAGGCTTAGGGTTCTTCTATAGCATTTCAAAAGTACTTCTCTCTTAGTAGCACTCAAATCAGAAGTAACTATGCATAATAAAATCAAGTTGTTGTTGTTGTTATTATTATTATTATTATTACACCTATTTTATACACTCAGTTAAAAATCTAAGCCTAGGTAATGAAGCTTTTACATAAGTAAATACAGATGTTTTTTAAAGTTATAATTTAATTAATGAGGAAAATGGATCACATTCTGCTATTTTTTAAGGAATTGATAATGAAACACTCACAGAAATGCTGGCATTGTCTTGTTATTTTTCCTACATATTTAAATATTTTATAAAACTCATTTTAGGTATGTTGGTCAAGAACCAGTGTGGAATTTTAGAGAACAATAGACAGCAAAGTATCACATTTTCCCATATCTGCCATGAAACAAGTACAGCAGGATTTGGAATGATGGAGCAGGAAAGATGGAAATCAAACAACAAAAGGGCTGTTGAGAGGGAGGGTGACTGATTTCTGCCACCGAGCCACCAGACAATGGGAAGTGCCAAGTTCTGCACCAGGGTGGCATGGCCTGGGCGTGCACAGATCTCCTGGGTGGGAAAAGACAACAGGCACTGAGTCAAATGCAAGGAGCAGGTCAGGGAAAGTTATTATTCCCACTTTACCTGGCATCAGTGACATTGCTCTTGGAGCACTACAGCAACCCCAGTTCAAGTTAGATGAGGGGAAGGTGGAGCTGGTCTGGCAGAGGGTTTTCAGGGGGCCTTGATCATGATCTGTTGTGGTTTTAGTCCAGCAAAAGGGATGTTAAGGGCAGTGTAATCACAGAATCACAGACTGGTTGAGGTTGGAAGGCACCACAGGGGGTCACCTGGTGCCACCTCCCTGCCCCAGCAGGGCCATCCCAGAGCACAAGGCACAGGATTATGTCCAGAGAGTTCTGGAATATCCCCAGTGAGGAGACTCCACACCCGCTCCGGACAATCTGCTCAGGATTCAGTCACTGCACAGGACAGAAGTTCTGCCTCCTGCCCAGGGGGAACTTCCTGGGCATCAGTTCCTGCCCGTTCCTCTTGTGCCACTGCTGGGCACCACTGAAAAAATACCACAGGGCAGTCACAAAAATGAGGGGGACAAACTCCCACTGGACGTGGGCAGTGGCAGAACTGAGGGCAATGGCCTCAGACCACGATTTGGGACTTCAGAGGGAAAAAAAGTTGTCTTTGGGAGGTTAGTGCCACATTGGAACAGGGCACCCAGAGAGGTGCTCTCCATCCTGGGAGTTTTCCAAAGCCACAGCGAACCTGATTTAGGGTGGGCAACAGTCCCAGGTCATGTGGGAGGTTGGTTTGGACTCCCAGAGGTCACTTCCAGCCAGAGCATCCGTGGATCTGTAAATGCAATGTTGAACTGGATCTCGGATTTGATGTTTTTGTTGTTCTCAACAGGTGCCCTAATGATCAAGTCTGAGGGTGCTGGCTCAGTAATAATCACAGGCGTGAAGAGTGGACGCTACCTGTGTATGGACATGAAAGGAAACATATTTGGCTCGGTGAGTGACCTTTCCTAAGCCTTGAGGCTGAATGGCCAGTGCATTCTGCTGCTGTGGTGCCCATTTCCCCAGCCAGGGCAAGCCTGGGTAGCTGCAGGTGGAGGGGGAAATGTAAGAGAGGATCTGGCACTTAGGTCAAACTTCCCTCACTCCTTTGATTCTAGTAAGTTGTAGAGCTGACAAAAATGATCTGAGATCCTGCCTGGGTAAATGAGGACAAAATGAGTTCCAGTGAGGGACCAATCTGTAGCACAGAGCCGTGGGTTGGGACCCTCTGGGAGAAAACAGGGTTTATCATTAAAATTCCTTTGCTGAAAGCCTAGACATGCAACTCCAATCTACATTTGGGTCAGATACAGGCCTGGGAGATTAGAAAAACACCTGCTGCAAGATCTCATCCCTCTTTCCCTCTTTAACCAGTGTTCGTAATTCACCAGACCCCTCTGCTCACAGGTGTCCTATTTTTTCTCCTCAGCATTACTTCAGCCAAGAGGACTGTGTGTTCAACCACAGGACACTGGAAAACGGGTACGATGTGTACCAATCCCCCAAACACCACCTCCTGGTGAGCTTAGGCAGAGTTAAACAAGCCTTCTCCCCCGGTATGAACCTACCACCATACTCCCAGTTTTTGTCCAGGAGGAATGAGATCCCTCTGTTCCGATTCAACACCCCCGAGCCCCACAGAAACACCAGGAGCGTAGATGTTGATCCAGTAGATCCTCACCAGATCCTGGTCCCGCAGAGGAAGAGCCCGGCCTTCGGCTCCCCACTGCAGCAGCCAGCAGACTTTCCCCACATGCCCAGGGAGCCCATGAGGATCAACCAGAACGATGTGGTGAACCCCGATGATCCCCACGCTATGATGGAGGCCAGGAGGTACCCAAGCCCCCGCTTCTACATCACGAGATAACTGCGGCCCCCATGCTTGCCAGGTGAAGACAGGGGCAAAAGGAGCTGGCTGTCACACTCAGCCTGAATGCCAAAGGGGCCCTTAGAAACCTGGGAGACATTGGGAAAAATTCCTTAACTTCAAACCTTGTTTTGTCAGTAAACTGCCGTCTGTAAGTACAAGTTGGATTTTTCCAGCTGGGGCTCTACTGAAAAGAAGATCCATTTTTGAAAAGAATCCTTTTAGGGTCTGAATCACCTTAAGTTTGCATCAATGAGGAAAACAAAAAGAAAAAGAAATCCCTTGTATGAAATGGGAAACTGATGTTATGTTACTGATGTAGACACCTGGAGCATCTGAGATTCCAGCAGAGACAGGGAATCCTCTTGCTAGCACCATCCTGTCCAAGCACAGCAGACAAACTGCCAGGTGGTGTGTTATTTTCTTATATAAAAATTATATATAATATATGTCATGTATCCAGTATCTGAAGGGGTTACAAGGAAGCTGGAGAGGGGCTCTTCATCAGAAACTGCAGAGACAGGACAAGGGGGAATGACTTCACACTGACAGAGAGGAGGTTTAGATTGGATATTAGGAAGAAATTGTTCCCTGTGAGGGTGGTGAGGCCCTGGCCCAGGTTGCCCAGAGAAGCTGTGGCTGCCCCATCCCTGGCAGTGTCCAAGGCCAGGTTGGATGGGGCTCTGAGCAACCTTTTCTAGTGGAAGGTGTCCCTGCCCATGGCAGGGGGTTGGAGTGGATGATCCTTAAGGTCCCTTCCAACCCATCCTGTGATTCTTTGTTTTTAGCTTTGAAGTGGAGCTTCATTCTCTCTTCACCCATAAGAGTCAAAAAAGGCCACTCTGCTGTAGTAGGAGCAGCAGACATGGAAAACTGGAGGAACTGATAGGACAACAGGACAGGATTAAAGGGTCCTGTGGAAAAAGAACAATTTCTGACACTGAATCCAAGCTGAAGTTTTGAAAAAAAGAGGAGTCTCACTCTCTCTCAAGTGCTTCTCTATCACAGCTCTACATTTACTAAATTCTAGCATCCCAATATGGAAATAAAGATCATTAGTTTTGCATATTTCCAACCCAGAGAGAAGTACCAGGATTAATAATAATCAATAGTGTGTTAAACAGAATAGTTTGGTTTTTGTATAATACTGAACTCTACAGGGGGAAAAATCAAAAAAATTATCTTTTATAAGTATCAAACTATTACTATTTAGACTATAATGAAGACTCTCATCTAATGAGTGAAAATTAGGTTTGTATTTAGAAATAGAATATCCAATTAACATCCATGTTTGTATTCAGTTCTGAGCAGGTATCAGATGCTTTATACTTAAAAGTATAGGAGTGAAATTACTATTAATCAGGAGATCTCTAATGGTGACAAAACCTTTTCCCTAGATTGGTTTATGCTTTGGGTAAATTCACTTTGAAAAAGCTATTCTTGATGAACTCTGCAGAAATCAGGTGCAAGGCACTGATGAGCAGCACAAAAATCCAGTGTGGCAGAGATTTGAGAAGAGGTTTTTATTTTGTGGGGGTTTTTTGCATGCCAAGACACAGATTCTTCTGCTCTGTTTATTTAGAGTATTTATCAGCCTGACAACAATTTGAAGTGGTACACTGCTCCTCAGTGTGCTCATAGCAACATACAAAAAACATTAGGTTGGATGCTGTTCTTTTTTTCTTTCTCATGAAGTAGTTCACTGAAGCCACTGGAGTTACATCAGTGCAACAAAATCAAAATAAGACCCCCCTGTGCTTCTTGCTTTCATTTAATTTTTTCTGGATTTAGCACAGCAGCAAGACTGCTGACACCTTTTAAAATAATCTCTTTTTTCCCCCATATATGTATATAAACACAATATCTTTTTATCTACCACATCCAGCTTATTATGTTGGAAATCATCGGTCTTGATTCTGCTCTTAGAATAGTTTTCCTACAGGGAGAGATTCCTAATTAGTAGAAATACTTAGGAGCACAGGACAAGCCAAATGATCAGGATTAGTCCAAGAGTTCCATCTCTTGGAATTTGTTTCTCTAAACTCATCATGGTTTTGATTAATTTCTGAAGGAAAGGAGTGATTCTAAGGAATTAGGGGAATTGCAGGCAGGCAGGCAGTTGTGCTTTTTCTTGCTTATTCAAAATACAGCAAGACTTTTTAACTTGCTGTCTATCCAGTGGAGAGGTGTGATTTTATTTATGTTCTAGTTTGATGACTTTACTTGATTCCTATACCATTATTCTTGGCTTTTGCTCCTTGAGAACTCTGGACTTCAAGTACACCAGCAAAGTTTGCATTTTGCATTAATTGTCGGAAGCTCTACAGAGCTCCTCTCCAGGACTCTGAGGCAACTGCCCCACAGCAACTGGAATCATTAAAAGCTCTGTCCACATTAAATTTTGATGGGAAATGTTGATGGGGTTAAATCTACAGACCATCTCTATATTCCTACGTTAGAACAAAGTAAGTAGGGTTGCTCACTCTGTCAGTAGCCAGGGGATAAGTAAGCTGAATACACGGTGGATTTTCCATCAAAAAACCATATTTTTAACTATAGGCAACTGTATCAAAACTTAAAAGAATTTATTCTTCAGTGGAGATACTGGCAATCACCAGCTAGTAAGAAAGCATTACTTATTTATGTCACAATATTTATTTATTTATTTGAGTGGGTCTTAAATCCCACAGAATATTTATAAGTATTTATAATAATGTATTATAGAGACTATTTCCTTTTATAAAAGTACCAATAAACTTTTCCATTCTCTCCAAATGGTGGATTCTGCATTCTCTGTTCAAGCTCCCACTTCAAGAAGTACTTGAGTGAACAAATAAATGGTAGCAGCAGTGTCTAAAAAGGTTTGTGTGCTGCCATCCCCTGTGACTTCCAGCCTCACAGGTTTCAGCTTCCTAGGTGTTTCACGCACCCCAAATATAACAGTTCTTTAAAAGATGATGAGAAAAACAATGTCTTAGTAGGTGTAGACTGACCATGAAGGGATTTTCACCTCTATTGGGAAATGTCTTTTACAAGCAATGGAAAACCACTGGTCTGTCAATTCAGTCCTGCTGGGAATTATTTGTGATCCTGGCTCAAAGATCTCGGGATAAAAGATACTTGGTAAATTAAAAGCCTCTGCAGGGAGGGCTCTGAGCAGGGCCCAGGCTCTGCTCCAGGGAGCCCAGCAATGGCACCAGAGGAACGGGCAGGGACTGATCCCAGAAGTTCCACATGGGCAGGAGGCAGAACTTCTGTCCTGTGCAGTGACTGAATCCTGAGCAGATTGTCCAGAGCGGGTGTGGAGTCTCCTCACTGGGGATATTCCAGAACTCTCTGGACATAATCCTGTGCCTTGTGCTCTGGGATGGCCCTGCTGGAGCACAGAGGTGGCACCAGATGAGCCACTGTCAGGGTCCAGCCTGACCCACTCTGTGAAGACTCAAGCAGCTGTAAGAGTAGAAGTTCATCATTTCCTCCTCTGCATGCTATTCTGCCCCACAGAGTTACTGATGATGCCTTCTCACTAATACTTCCACATTCCTGCATTTTTATTCAAAGTCATTAAAAAAATTGCCCCCTGAGGCACTTAACTAGCAGCTGTACTCCAGCTCAGTGCCTGACCTTGGACATTACTACTTCTATGCTCACTAATCACTTGCATACCTACTTCACCTTTTTTTTCTCCTAAGCAACATTTATCTTTTCCAGCTGAGCTGATGGTTTCCATTGTGGCATTAAGCATTCAATTAAAATTCACCTAGATCATTTTTCATTTTTCCCTTGCCTATACATTAGTTACTTCATCAAAGAACTACCCATTTAGTCTAGTGTGAACTACTTATGGTAAAAACTCATTTAATTAGATTCCAGGTTTCATTTACCTCTCTTGTCTGTAATTACTTTCACCTTCAGAATTTGTTGCATTAACCATTATTTAAATTTCTTTGGAGAAGTAGAATTAAGTTGTGTGATTCTTGGGACTGTCCCGTGCAGGCCAGGAGCTGGACTCAGCAATTCTTGTGGGTCCCTTCCAACTCAGGATATTCCATGATTCTAAAACTAATTTTGTGATTCCTGCCCTTCTGAAATCAAACCTCCTTTTTTCACCTCAGCTTTTAAATTCAGTAAATTCACTTTTCAATGGCCAGCTCTTCCAAAATACATTCAGGACTTATTACAGTCAAGTCTGGTGCACCACCCCGCCCCCATTCAGCTATGGCTGGATGACCCAACTGGGCATCAGAAGGAAAGAATACTACACTCAGTTATGTCCCCAAAGGAGTTCTGCCTGGACCTCAGGTGCATTCCTTTGGTGACCAGTAACAGCCTGCTCAAGATTCCAGGGTTTTATCCCAGTATCCTCCTGTGCCATACCCTCTGTGCCCTCGGGAGCCCTGCTGCCAGCCTCTGGCATTCAGGTAAGTGATCCATTGCCACATGGGGTGCCTGCAGCCCAGGAACCCCAGAGCTGTTTGCAGGTGACACCAGAGCTGTCTGTCACACAGGAGACCCTCCTGAATGGCACTGGAGTCACCACACACACACAGATCTCCCGCAGTGGCTCTGCCATACCCATGGATGCCAGAAAAGCAGCTCACAAATCACTGTGCAGTTCATTTGTGCCCAAGAAGCTGCCATTTGCCTGGGATTACAAAGGTCCAAAAATCTCAGGCTCACAGCCAAAGCCCTCAAAAGCAGGACACATCTGGGGGAAATCTGACATATTTTAAGTCCGGGCACGTGGGCTGTGGATCTGATGCAGCCAAAAGCTTGGATAGAGAAGGCATCTGATTTAAATTCTGTTCTAAATGAGAAAAAAAAAAAAAAGAAAAAAAAAAGGGAAAAACCTCCTCCTATTGCAAAGGCAGGGCTCTGTCTGGAAAACATTCTTCAGCAGAGAACTGTGGGAATAGAGAAAATATCTTTGCTTTAGAGGAAGGAAACTGGTACGATCAGAGGTCTCTGCCCGATGGCTGCTCGAGGAGAGGCAGACCTGTGAGGAGATGATGTCGGTGGAGCCAGCATCCATTGCCACTACTGAGTAATCCCTCAAATATTTATGGTCTGTTACTATTCCTAACAGACCCATCTATTGCTGCAGCTCTCCTTTCCCATGATCCCAATAAACCGTACAGATTTACTGTACAAATGCACAAGAGTCACTTGACCAAAAGAAGATTTAGTCTCAGTGTCGATGTAAAAACTTGAAAAGAGCAGTACTATACACAGACCTAGAGAAAACAGCTTTTAGAATTAGCTTCAGAAGCTTCTAAAATTAGTGACTTTTTAATGCAGAGGGAACCTGATATCTGACATAACAAATGAGAAATAACAAGTGCAACTATTATACAGCAGGCTATAAGCCCACCTAGGCTGGCTGGTGTCCTGCCTCCAGCAACGTCAAGAGCAGATACTGAGGGAAAAAGCACATCTGGGCAACTGCAAAACACTCTTGACTGTTTGTACTCCCTTGGCCACTGGCAGATGTGTCTGCAGCATTTTAGTGTGTTTTACAAAGTCTGAATTGGGAGAATCTGGTGCATTTTCACTGAAAGTGTGATTTTATTAAGGTAGGAGCTGTTCAGAAAACCTGAGTGCTTTCACCCTTTGGTATTTTTCCTTCACCACTGTAACATCTGCTTGCCCTGTGGGAGAGTTACAAGAGGAAAGAATTTGGTAACAATAAGTTAAAGAAAACAATCACACAGGTTTTTTAGGCTGGGTCTAAATTTTAACAACCTATACATACAAAAAAAGAAGGTAAAGCATATTATCAAGGAAAAGTCAAAAATCCCTCTGGGAATAGTGTTACCCAAGCAGCAGCAAAGCACTTAACAAAGAAGTAGATGTTCTCCTAAGTTATGGCATCATCGGCAAGAACAAAATATTAATTACCTGCTGGAGAGCAGGCAAGAAAGAAAAAGAAGCCTTTTAAAGTGAGAAGCACCCCAGTTACTAGTGTGTTTTGAAATATTTGATGAAATGACAGACTTAAGGAGAAAAACGTGTCACATCTCCACTTATCCTGTTGCATTTTCAACTCCCTTAGGCTGGCTCCAAGAAGAATTGATGGAATGACTGGCAAAATTCAGGACATGGCAATACCAGGGGAGTTTCAGCTGTTTAAAGCACTGACAGGAGAACTCCCTGCTATGTAAGTGGCCTGCTTGAAATAAACTGGCACTACCAGGGACAGGCAAATTCAGAATGAACTCCTGCCCCACTTTCCTACCATTAACTCTGTTAGAAGCCATAATTAAAGCTTTTCTATCTTCATTGGCTGTGACCATCAATTTAGTATTGAGGAGCCTTCTAGGAAGATGCATTTCACAAAGAGCTTGAGGAGTCCATGCAAAAGTCCATATTCCCATTTTAGCTTCCTGTGAAGACTTATTTCCTTCAGTATATCGAGAAGGAATTATTTTATTACTGAAAAAGAGCTATGGACACTTTCAAACAACATCAGCCCTAAGAGTCTTTTTCACAGTAAAAGGCCAGCCTGGGGTTTTTCAGGAAGAAAAAAGAGGAAGTTATGTGATCTGGGCAAAGCTTCACAGGGCAATATATTAAGAAAGATTTTTACCTCAAAAGAAATACGGATGAAATGGGAGTTCTATTCAGGAGCCTTTAATTTTTTTATTTTTTTTTAAACAGGCGTAAAATATGCAAATGAAGAAAAAATATGTGAATCTTATAAATAACATAAACCAGATAAACTCACACTGTAACACCACAAACACCCCAGTGGGGACAGAATGCAGTATTAACACCAACAATCACCAAACAATCAAACTTGCCTCATTCTAGGCAAAAATATTCATAGAATCAAGTGCATGACTGCAGCTGACAGAAGGATTCCAGTCAGGTACAATTCACCCCAGAAAGAAAATTCCTTTTCCAGAAAAGAGACCATTACTACATGCACATGAGGTTCCTCATCCTGCTCACAGCTAAAAATAAATACTCTGTGTTTGTGTACAGTGCTCTTCAACAGAGATCTCGACAACCTGAACAATTTCTCAGGAAATACTCCTGGCGAGGTAGGTTTATCATCATTCCCACTTTACAAATGGAAAGGAGACTTGCCCAGAGTCTCATAGATATTCAGTGTCAGAGTCACATCCCCTGGCTCTGCACCAAACCTTTCCCACTGGGCAATGCTCCTTCCTAGGTTCTACTATTGCATTCAAAAATTTATTTTAAGACAACATGTATGTTTCATATTACAATATAGCGTTTTGTAATAAAACAAGAATACAGTATAGTTCAGGTTTGAGGTACCACTCCTCTCCCCTCCCCAAACCTTTCACTTGGAGGTAACCAAAATAATTATGGAGTAATGCAAAGGAGTTGTTCGAAATATATGCTGTAGGAGCAGATATGCAAGTGAGTGGAAGTATTATGTTTCTGAGAACAGAGAGTATTTGCTTTATTTTGCTACTGCCAACTTATACTGGGCACTAGGACCATGCAAATTGTGTTTTTTAAGATGGCAAGCAGTTGCATGTCTCCCTTTTCGCAGTTTAGTGTCAGCAATTCCAGTCAATCCCAGTAATTACTACAGATACTTTTCCCAAGCTTAGCAAACTGGTGATCTAAACCCACTTTCCCCCTGACAGAGACTCTTAAAACACTTTTGAAGCTACACATTCAGCTCCCACATCCACTAAGTGAGAGTCTTGGTTAAGACAGACACACGTGATTTCAGGTTTTAACAAATTCCCATTCCCAAGTTTTATAATGAAATGACTGACTCCTGTATTGGGACTGACAGAAGACAGCTGGGACTTGGTTAAATTTGCTGGTAAGGTACAGTTGAGATCTGAAACAAAATAGGCAATCCAGTTCCTCATGTAGGCTCCATGACTCACCACCAAAATATTGGCATCTAACACCACGGAAGATCCACCGCCCTCAGAGCTTGGCTCCGCCTCACTGCAGTGGTTTGTCCAAGGGAAAACAAACTGTTCTCCAGATGTTCCTGAGCTCCTGCCCGAAGCACCAGGCTTGCCGTGCTCCTTCTGCTCCAACTCAACAGCCAGCTGGCACAGGAATTCAAAAAAATCCCTCGCACGCTCTCTCACCTGCAGGGAAAGGCCAGAAGGGAACGTTGTGAAGAATGAAGAGATCATTGTGAAGCAAGCACAAGATTTTGCCTTTCAGAAACCTGACACGTAACTACTTCAGTTAAAAGACAAAGATTTCTCACAGACAAGGCTCAGAAGCCAATGTAAGTTACTGACTGCTGTGCAAACTCCTCTGCCCTTGAGAGAGCAATTGCTATCATCCTCCTGTGAGCCAGAGCTTCAGGAAGAGTCAGTCTCAAAATCAATATTTTAGTTATAAAAAGATGCCCCACTTGACAGCCACTGTTATCAGACCAAGCAGTGTTTTATAGCTTAGAAAATATGTCTGATTGGGCTGAGCTCTCAGTAGGAAGCTCCGAATAGCTACAGTTGCACTGATAAAAAAGCCTAGAAAGCAGGGCACAAATAAATAAATAAATAAATAAATACCATACTTCATCCAGTGTTTCTCCTCCAGAAGGTGTGAATGAAGGACATTGCTCTCCAGCATCCTTTGCCATAGCTTTGAGGTCAGCCAAAGGCCTTCCTTCTGCAACACCGTATTTCTGTAAGGGAAAAAGGGGGTTTGGCAGGATGTGTCAGGTCTCCTGTGCCCCTTCCAGAGTATGCAAACAGCTCCTCACAGCTTTGTTTTCTTGGATTCTCAAGACTTAGCTACCTTTTATGTTTTATCCCAGTTTTGGGGTAGACAAATACATTAAGAGCTGCATCTCATTTAAAGCACAGACATTCAAAACGTGACCTTCAGCCTGATCTTTGCCTGGAGATTTTTTCCTCCACTGACACTCATCCCCAGCACACAAAATTCAAGTGTCTTTGTGACTGAGGTCACAGCGCGAGTGCTTCTGTACATAGCACTTCACATGAGGATAAACTCCATTTACTTTTTGCTTGTAAAAAGGCTACAGGGAATTATTTTTCCCATGTAAGAAACCAGTACTTTCTCTAAAGACCTGTGAAGTCTCTACAAAAGAGGATGGATACATTTTCAATTCAGAATTTTTGAAAAAGACATAAAAAAAAGGAAAGAAAACCACACAAGTACCCTCCTGATTAAAAGTAAATAATAAGGTCTTGCTGATTTTCAGGGGAAGAAGAACTGGAATTTCTGAGAGAAAGAAGATTCAAACAGGAAATGCTATAATCACATGCTGCTCCTTAAACACTAAATCTTACCTTATTTAAATCATTAAAGCATCATACTTACAACGCTCATCACTAAATTTTGGCACTGCTTCACCATTCTGCAAATAATTTATTGTCCCTGATGCGAATAGTTCAGTTTTCAGTGATTAAAAATACATCAAATAGTGCTCTCCACTGTTAAATCTACCATTCAATAAGCCAAGATACCCATCAGCAGTAAGTAATATTTTCAAATTGTTCAATATTTGGTAACAAATTCTTTTGGCACTTACTCTCTCTCGCAGTCTTGCATCGTACTTGATTTCCAAATCTTTGCAAAACCTGTTTTTCCCTAGAATGGCAGCAGCAGTCTAAAAAGTGAATATACAGTCACATCAACTGGACAGAACATAGACACAACACCTTATACCACCACAGCCAAGGTGAATCCCATCAGCAGCATCCAACAACCCAGACCAACAAAACAGAAAGCTTTTCAGCTACCAGTCTGTCAGAATTGGATAGATGGCCCAGGCCAGGCCATAAAAACAGAAAAGCTGCAATCTTCTGGCAGTTCCTTCCCAATTCAAAGTCCAGAACAGCTGAAGACACAGCACCCATGAGGGGTGGGCAGCACGGCTTACTGGGATAAGAGCCACATGTTCTCTTGAGTGGAACACAGAGCAATCATGTCCACACATTCTTTACATGTAGAACATGGGCCAGACTCACAGCTGTGTTCCCCAAAACTGCTCAGTTAATCCAACTGAAAAAAAACATCTGACACCTGTCTGGCTGCCACAGCCAATCCTTAGGGCTGGAAGAGACCTCTGGAGATCACCCAGTCCACACCTGCCAAGGCAGGGTCACCTGGAGCAGGTGACACAGGAGCGTGTCCAGGCGGGTTTGGAATGCCTCCAGAGGGAGACTCCAGGCCCTTCCTGGGCAGCTGTTCCAGGGCTTTGCCACCCTCAATGTACAGAAAATCTTCCGCATGTTGAGGTGGAACTTCTTGTGTTTTGGTTTGTGTCCATTGCTCCTCGTCCTGTCACTGGGCACCACCGGAAAGAGCCTGGCACCGTCCTCTGACACCCCTTGGAGATATTGATATGCATTAATGAGATCCCCTCTCAGTCTTCTCTAGACTAACCAGCCCCAGCTCCTACAGTCCCTCCTCATAAGAGAGATGCTCCAGACCCCTCATCACCTCTGTGGCCTCCACTGGGTCCTCTCTGGTAGCTCCTTGTCTTTCTTGGGAACCAGAGGATGGCTGACCCACTCCTGGTTCTTACATGCACCCAAGTGTGAAGGCTGCACTGGCTTCACAGACAGGTTGGGCTGTGCAAACATCCACACCCAATTGATCTGACATTTAAAGAACTCATTCTGAAAATGCTCCTTGGATTCTGGCACAAATAAGCAACCTTGTTGTACTATTGGCACATTTAACGTGTTGCTTAGGACAAATTTGATCTTGGAACTTTAACCTCCTGTCAAAGAACGACGTAGAAATAAAGACAGGGTTGAATCCACTTCTGTGTGTATATGCACAGCACGGTTATTTGTATGATTATATGCAGGAATTTCCTCTTTTGCAACAGAACTTGTACATTCCTCTCATACTCGAGCTGTGAAGTGACAGTGTAGTAACAGGCCCTTCGTAGACTTGCAGCTGCCAAGAAAGGGAGTTCCGACGACTTCAGCTTTACACATCTTTGGGAAAGCTTTCCCAACATCTGGATAGCTTGTCAAACAAATGGCAAAACACATTTCCTGTATGCAAAGGAAAAATTCAGGTCTTTCACATTATGAGAGTGCAAATGCTTCTCATGGAAAAAGCTGTCTCTAATATAGGAAAAAAACCCGAAACCAATTCCCATAAGGCAGGCACACAGCACAGACAGTTTTAATAAAGTTAGAAAGCACTCTTAATGTTTTAAAATATCATCACACACGTAAAGGAAGTGACTTGGGCAGCTATTCTGCATTTTTAAAATATCCAACTATTGCATTCTTCCCTCCTTGTCTCTTTTGTTTTCTGCTGAAGTTGTGCTGCTACAGCAGTTTCTGGAATCGTGCTGCAAAACTGATGAGCAATGTTGATGGTGTATGTTTTAAGGAAAAAAAGGAGATTTATACTACATTTTGTTGATCTGGTTTACAGCACAGCTTCACAGACTTTTGGCAGGACAACACAGCAAAAAGCAAGCAAACAAGAACGGCTTAGGAGTTTCAACGCCCTGCACATCTCCTGAAACCACAGAATCAGTAACAGAAGAGAGAAATAAAGACAGGGCCTCCACAGGAGACATGACCTTCCTAGAACAGCTGATCTCTAACTGTAAAAGTTTTGGTTCCCTAATTTTGAGTATTTCATAATCCTGCACACAAGGTCACACTTGTGTAATTAACACTCAGTCCCACTCAGTAATTAACATTTTTCCTCTTTATTTAATCTCTATTGTATATTTACTGCATCAAGGCAAGAGGGGTGACATCCCTGACAAAATCCAACATCTCTGCACATTTGATGATCCTTGTATGACTTCACAGCAAAACTTGACCTTGCCTGCATTGGTCTGCATTCCTCAGAAGAACACAGCACACAGCCACAGTGCCCGGGATGGTACAACAGTGTCACAGCCAATATGGTTTGCTTCTTCAGAGAAAAACTCATTTCTGTCTGTGATACCTCAAAGTCCCCATTATTCCTTTAGCAAGAACCAATGCACATATAAAATAATGGCAAATCATAGAATAATGGACTGGTTCGGGTTGGAAGGGACTTTAGAGATCACCCAGTTCCAACCCCCTGCCATGGGCAGGGACGCATTCCACTATGCCAGGTTGCTCAGAGCCCCATCCAACCTGGCCTCGGACACCTTCAGGGATCCAGGGGCAGCTTTTGGCTCTGTCACTGCATTATTTTTGCACCACCAACAGCAAATAAATGCCAGATTTGGAAGCAAATTGTTGCCTCAAGAAGCACTTACCTGCTTTGCTCGAAGGAGGTCACTTGAAAAGACGTGGGTAAACTTCACATTACTGAGAAATAAACCAGCAGCATCTGCTTGCCTGAAACCAGTTGCAGAGAGTGGCTCATCCACTCCTTGACCTACAAAATAAAAACCCCAAGACATTAAGACATGCAAATCTTAGACCATTTAGCAGCTGACCACACATGTCAGCAATAAAGAAAATGCCCAGTCATAAGAAAATCTTTCTCCTTTAGTAAAGCCAAACAGTAGGAAAGGTCACTGCTCCTCTGGTCTTCCCTAAACTCAGTCACACAAATTTAATGATAACAAGGAGTAAAGTGTAGGAAGACAGAAGGATCATTATCAATGATATTTACATTAATCTATACCTTTGACAAATTTAAACATAAAACAGAGACCTACGTTTAATAAATGTGACCACATTTAGAAGGGTCACTGGTCAGCTTCCTGCAACAAGTATCTCACAGCTGAAACTTTATAAACAGATTTGTTAAATGTAAATAAGAAAGAGAACAATACAGCTGAGAGAATGAGATGCAAACACAATCCATTGTGGTCTCTTCCCTTCCACCTCACACACTGACAGTAATGCTCATGCAAGGTGGAACAAAATCAGCTGGAAAGCAGCAAACCTCCCAAAAATTGTTTCCAGCCAGAAAGTCTGTGAGACTAACTGGTCACAGAGCTCTAGCACAGTGTTGAGAAGCCACACTTTGGAAATCCAACCTGAGTTGAACAGATGTGCTCCGGTCACAGCTCAGAGTCTGCAGGAGAACCCAGAACTGCAGCAGAGGGACAAACCTGTAACAAATTGCTACATCCACACCTTCAACCCATTCTAGTTCTGCAGGAAGCCAGAGCAGAGAGAGTGCAATTCCCATCATATTCAGAACAAAGGAAAAAAACTATTTTCACCCAGAAAATGCACAGTCCAAGAGCAAAAGACAGGACACCAGAAGTCCAGAATCCAAGTTCTGAGCACCTCATCTGTAGTTCAGACATGTGAGACCTCTGACCCCGCTGTGCTGGTAAAGGCCTTACACCTCTCAAAACAAAGAGACTTGCTCAAAAAAAGAAGCCATGTTGTCTCTACACTGGAGAGGAACCCACTACATGTCATTTGGCCCAAGGAGCTAGGAATTCAAAAGACATCATCGGTATTTTTAAGCAAGTAAAGCAGGGGAATATTCTTTACTCATTTTATTATAAGCACAAATCCATGTTGCAAGAACTGTAAATGGCAATGTCACAGAGGGAGGAAAATCTGGAAGCACAATTCTCCCTCACAACACAAAGTATTGCAGAAAGCTCATTTATTCTGAGTACAACCCCACCAGGTTCATTGTGGCAGTGAGCCTTGATTTTCCTACAGCAGACATCCAGGCAGCTCAGTGTGTTCAGTTCTGGGTGTACAAGCCAGCATCACTAAGGTGAAGTCTAGTTTTAAATGCTTCTAATCAAGACTGCCTTCCTAGAAAGAGCTGGGATTGAACAATTCAAGCATTTAAACAAGGTTTACTTTTCATTCTCCCTTGCCCTACTGCAGGTTTTTATTGCAAGTAACACATTCCTTTCTCAAGGCAACGGCCTCCTTCACATCAGGATCTTTATCCATCCTTCTGCAGCTCCTTTTCTCAGAAGCCTTTTTCCCAAGCTTCGTATTACTGGGACTTAACACAGTGCTAAGGAGTCCTTAGGAAAAGGTGCTGCTACCATTTTATTTGATTACATGCAACATATTTTATCCCGATGTAGAAAAAGGAACTCTTCTAAATACTCCTGTTAAAACACGAAATGCATCAACATCTGCTGATATGCTGTGGAGGGTGACTTAAAATCTTCTGTAAAGTTATGAAAGCCATGGCTTGGCTCACATAGAGTCTCTAAAGGTTTACAATATTACTGCTTTATAACATCTGAGCAGTTGGTGACAGGATTTCAGCATAATTTTCCATCTCTAACCAACTAACAGAATAACTCTTACTAACCTTGCAGTATCTTGTCTTTGTTGTATCTTGTTTCTCCACTGAAAGAGATTATAAACAACAAAAAAAATTAACTTGTCATCTTTTTAGTGGATTTTCAAAAATGTTGTTGTATTAAATACCAAAAAGAGACAGCAGAGCCTGAATGTAAAAAAAAATGAGACATAGTACAGCACAGATTCTTTTCAAAATGATGCACATGAAGACTTTATAAGAATAAAAAGACGTTTTCAAGTAGTCAATTCCAATCATGCTGCCAGTATTTAATGAGACAAAGCCATCTGGAATAAAAGTAAGAGAAGTAATTTCTTAAATTTATCATAAATGCAGCACAATTGATCTGTAACAATTACACCTCCGTGCTGGAGACAACAAAGCTGCAGGAAGACTATGGAGCCCTCTTATGACAAGTACACGTTGGCAGCTGGTTCTCTGAACTTTACAGGGAACTAATTTCAGACATTATCAAGGGTAGCAGCAGAGTTGCACACCCTGAAGAAACAGAGCCTAGGAAGTCAGAGCAGAAGAAATCATAGACTCATGGAACAATTTGGGTTGGAAAAGACCTTAAAGATCATCCAGTGCCAACTCCCTGCCATGGGCATGCACACCTTCCACTATCCCAGGTTGCTCAGAGCCCCATCCAGACTGGCCTCGAACACCTCCAGGGATGGGGAAGCCACAGCTTCTCTGGGCAACCTGGGCCAGGGCCTCACCACCCTCACAGGGAACAATTTCTTCCTCATATCCAATCTAAACCTACTCTCTGTCAGTGTGAAGCCATTGCCCCTTGTCCTGTCACTCCGGGCCCTTGTCAAGAGTCTCTCTCCATCTTTCCTGTGGGCTCCCTTCAGGCACTGCAAGGCCACAATGAGGTCACCCCAAAGCCTTCTCCTCTCCAGGCTGAACAATCCCAATTCCCTCAGCCTTTCCTCACAGCAGAGCTGCTCCATCCCTCTGCTCCCCTTGGTGTCCCAGCTCTGGGCTGGCTCCAGCAGCTCCCTGTCCTTCCTGTGCTGGGCCCAGGGCTGGGTGCAGCCCTGCAGGGGGGGCTCAGCAGAGCGGGGCAGAGGGGCAGAGTCCCCCCTGCTCCCCTGCTGCCAACTGGGCTTATACTAAAGGAGAAAAAAAGCTCAGCTTTCCCACAAACTAAAGAGTTTTCTCCTGTCAGCTGCAGGAAGCTGGAGCTACTTGGTTCAGTCAACTATAAACCTCTGTCAACAGAGTGGGAGAAAAAGTCACCTTAGGAATTCCACCCGAGTCACAAACACCAATTCTTTAACGTTTCATGGGAAAAATGTTCACATCACCATTCCAACCCGAGCTCCTTGCCCCGCCTGAGAGCTTTTGCTCAGCTTCCCCCTCCCGTTGCCCGTAACCGAGGAGGGGACGCGGCCCCCGGGGCACCGCCACCGCCGGGGATGCGCGGGCGGTACTCACTGCCGCACGACCGTCAGCCCGAAGCGAACCATGGCGCAAGGCAGCGCAGGGGAACGCAGGGGAGCGCAGGCGTGCGCAGGTGAGCGCAGGTCCCACTGCCCGCACTGCGGCGCCGCGCGCCTCGCCGTGACGTCATGCCCCCGCCCCGCGTCCCGCTCTGACGTCACCGGAGTGGGGACGGGGGCGGCTCCCGACCGAAAAGGAGGATCCGGGAAGGATTTACGGCTCCCTGCAGCTCCCTGACGGTAGGGGACAGCCAGCCTTGCTCCCACTCCACAAGCAACAGGCCGAGAGGGAACGGCCTCACGGGAGGCTCGGGTTGGACATCAGGAAGAAATTCTTCTCCCAGAGGGTTATCCAGCGTTCAGACAGGCTGCAGGGCAGCGGTGGAGTCACCGGCCCTGGTGGCATTTAAGCGCCCCGTGGATGTGGCGCCTGGGGACAGGGTTCAGTGGGGGGCGTGGCAGTGTGAGGTTTACACCTGGACTTCTCCACCCTAAGTGGTTCCGTATTCTCACCTTGCAGTTACAATCAGGAGGCTTTCACCTTAAAACTCTGGGTTGTGCAGCATCTCATGACGCTGGTGTTAAGGAAACTTCCTGGTCTGAGCATCCCGGAGCCGCTTTGAGTGACACTCGCAGCGCCTGAGCTGGGACTGAAGCCCCTTCCCAGCTGCATTCCCCACACTCACAGTCGGACCAGGTTTCCTTACTGGCTCAGTTCCAGGTTTCCCTTACCAGAGTCCCAGATGTCCTCAGAAAGCTGAAGTTTTGTGGATTACAGACAATGTGATTAACCAAAATATTAGTTGGTCAGCTGAGTGTATTTCCTTCAGGATTTCCCAACCAAATGGAATAAAGGCTATCTAAAAATCAGAGAAATTCTTCTGGGTTGCTCAGAAGTCTGACCTCAGTTTCAAACTGGTATGTGCTTTAACACCAAACACATTCTAAATGAAGACTGAAACATAATTTGTTTCATTTGATAGCCGTTTAAAGCAGATGCAAAATTAAATATTTAATGCAACAGTGTGTCTGTTTCGTTTCCTTTTTATCTTCCTTTTACAGCGTGGCGTTAACCTCAAATTTCTGCAGTGCCTCTCCTCCACAGATCTCGGAACTGACATTTTCAAGGGGTGACACCAGTGACAGTCTCGCCTGTAAACGAGCCAGTGCCAACTGACTCAGCTCTGACCTATTTCTATTGTATCACCATTCAAAAACAACTGTGTTCTGCTGCGGTGGTAGAACTCCAGCTGTGCCTCACACGTGGTTTAGAGGATCAAGTCTCAAACATGAGCCAACACTGTTAACATCTCTTCTCTTATAAGTGCATGTTTTCATACAGGTCCTTTTGCAAAAGTGACAGCCCTTCAGGCAAAGTTTGAGAGAGACTTGGTCTGAAGTCACACAGTTTGGCTTTGTGAGAAAAACAGCTTGAAAAGCCTGTACCTTCTGACTTAGAGCCTCGTGGCTTGGCTATTAGGTTAGGTTTCCCTTTTCCATTGTCATTTGGGATCTGATCTTGCTTTTTGCGCTTACAAGTACACCCAGCAGAAACCTTTGCTGAATTTCTTCAGTTTTGTGCTGTTGCACTTCTCTGCCTGCATAATGCTCCTCTAAATGATGTGCTGGCCTGAAGAGAGGCATAACCCTGGCAAACCTGCACAGAGACTGTGCTGCAGACAGGCCCCAAATTGGTCCTGCTAGAGAACACAGTTCTTTGAATTTCATTCATGGCGAAGTGACTTCGGGAATGTTTGTAATTGCTTTTGAGCTGGTTCTCAGTGCGATATACGGGCTGCGAGCAGGCAGCAGAGCCAGCCCCTTGGCCGAACACCTTCCCTTCTGCTGGAGCTGTGGCTGCGGGCTGTGTGGCGGAGGCGGGCGCTCGGGTGAGCCGCGGGGATGTTCCTTTCCCAGCGCGGGATTCCCGGGACTGTCCCGGGGCCCTCAGGGCCGTGCGCGGTGCGCGGGCTCCCCCTGGCGGCCCCCCCCCCTCCCCCGCGCTCTGCAGCGCCCGCCGCGGCCCCTTCCCATTCCACAGCCCTCGCCTTTCCCTGGATCACGGATCCCATCCTTCGCCCTGGCGCTGCTACACCCCGAGGAGACTCACACCCGCGGTTTAGGCACTCCTGTTGCAAAGCTCTGTAGGTTTAGGCCAAGCCCTAATACCTAAACCTGGGAGATTAAACATCACCATCAGCGCACACCAGAAAGATCAATACTTGTTGTGTCTAAGAAGCAGATCCAAAGCAACTGGAATAAAAAGCTTCTCGGAAAAGCAAACAAGTTGAATTTGCAATCATGGAATCATAGAATATCCTGAGTTGGAAGGGACCCACAAAGATCATTCAGTCCAACTCCTGGACCTGCTCAGGACACCCCAACAATCCCACCCTGTGCACCCCTGAGAGCGTTGTCCAAACCCTCCTGGAGCTCTGGCAGCCTTGGGGCTGTGACCATTCCCTGGGGAGCCTGTTCAGTGCCCCACCACCCTCTGGGGGAAGAACCTTTCCCTGATATCCACCCTAACCCTCCCCTGCCACAGCTCCAGTCGTTCCCTCAGGTCCTGCCCCTGGTCACACAGAGCAGAGATCAGGGCCTGCCTCTCCTCTTCCCCTCATGAGGAAGCTGCAGATTGTGATGAGGTCTCCCCTCAGAGACAATGTGAGGAAGCTGGAAAAATTGAGATAAATTTTTGTTTGGGTGTGCTGGATAACAATGCTGATTTCCTCCCCATCCTCCAGCTGGTTTTGTCCCACTCATAGCTTTGCTCAAGTTCTGAAAACCCTCATCAGAAATGTCAATATATTGCCCTTCAGGGATGCTTGTGAGCCCTCTGTCAGATGAACCAGAGCTTTTGCTCTAAGAAGGGCTCCTAAGTAATCTGAGGAGCCAAACGCAGCCAGTCTGCTGACCTTTCCCTCTCTCCTTTGCTGCTCTGGCCTAATTCTTCTTGCAGTTTCTGCATGTTGCATCTTGGAAGAGCTCAAATAACAACCCAGTTTATTTTTAGAGAAAACTCAATAGCAAGACCAAGCTAGCACCACATCATTTCCACAGAAGGACAGGCATTTAAGGAGACAGACATTTTCCCTTTTATTGTTTTCTTCTTTGCATCAACTCCTTTCTCTCTCTCTAGCAGGTTGCAGCAAAACTCAGTGGTTTTTCTTACCTCAGTGTAAATACCTCAGCTTTACTCACCTTAATTGGTAATCCTAACAGGTCTCGATCGAATGCAGCTGCTGCTCAGGGATGCCCTTCCCCACAGTGCCCCCGGAGCCCAGCAGTGCAGTGACCTGATGTTCTCCCTGACAAGTGTCCTCACTGAGATGCCCACAAGTTTCTGTGTTGTCTCCTGGCTGCATCAGCAGGAACATCAGCTGCCTGGCTGGAATGCCAATCACCTGTGAGAACCCTTTTAAACAGAATCACAGTCACAGAAGTGCAGGATGGATCAGGTTAGAAGGGACCACAGCGGAGCGTGTGGTCCAGCCTTCCTGCTCCAGCAGGGCCACCCCAGAGTACAGGGCACAGGATTGTGTCCAGATGGCTCTGGAATATCCCCAGTGAGGAAGACTCCACACCCTCTCTGGGCAATCAGTTCGGGGCTGGGTCACTGCACAGTTCCAGTCCTTCACAGGCTCCAAGTTGAGCCTAGTAAATGCCAGAAATTGCTGGTCATGTTGTTCAGCGGTGGTCAGAGAAAACCCTGGACTTGTTATGTTTTAGAATCTCTACCTTTGGTGCAGATCAGCTGGGAAATATGAGGCTCATAAGACATTTGGCAGGGAAATCTTCAGAGACTTTCCCTAAAACCACAGGTCCCAAGATTGTGTGCTTACGGCTAGAAAGATCTGTCTCCTGACCCCCAGCCTCCTGATTTAATCCCTATTTCCTATTCATTTTTAATTCATTCCAAAATTCGTAAGTAATTCATATTTCCATCCATGATTTTTTCTATTTGTTTCTATCTGTTTATTTTTGCTCATACGTTTCTTCATTTTAGCAACATTTGTTTTTCCTTTTGAGTTTTTTCCTTCTCCCTGTTCATTTTATCTTGGGGTTTGTCTTTTGGGGTTTTTTTCCTTTCATTTATCTTTGGGTTTGGCAGTATAATTCACTTTATGATGGTGTTTCCCCAGTGCGTCTGCCCAAAAGCCTCTTCTTCATTCTTCAAGGTCTCTTTGCTCTCCCCAGGGGTGAAAAAGGGCTGGAAATTCAGGAGAAAACTGCTGCTGGATGGCAGTGGAGGAGAGGTCAAGCCAAACACATCACACAGGAGCTTGGTCACTTCACAGCACGCATCCACAAGCAGATGTAGGAGAGGGAGAGGCCGAGCATCCTGCCCTCCTGGCCACAGGCTGAGGAAGCAGACTCTGGACAATGGACTCATTTCTTCCCACTGGCCTCACCACAAATCCCACTCCTTTTACTTGCCGTTTGCCCCAAGTTTATAGAAAGAAAAACAACCTGATTTCTGCAGTAGCATTCCAGTGCAACAAACAACTGAGTGGAGATTTAAATCGTATTTCAATTTGTTGCAAAAATGTGCATGCGGCTTTTCACCAGCTCAATTTAATTCCCACAAAATGTTTTAATCGTGCAATCTACCACTTTTTAGGACTTTGTTCTTCTTGAATCTCGTAGGATTACACACCAGAATTTGTCTATCCAGTGGGAAGATAGCTACATTTTAGAGGCAGGCTTGTTCTGTGACTGCAGCCTTCATTTTATAAGCCTGCTAACACCATCTATCCAGATCAGAGGCTTTAGAATCACATCCCACCAAGGAAACACCACCATGGAGTGAGTGATACAACCAAATTCACTAAAGGAATAAAAGCAAGGCAGGCAAATTTAGGTCAAGGTGAGTTTATTGTCCATACAGCATACCTAATCCCGCCAAAACACTTTTCTTAGAACCATCTTTAAACTAGTCAAAACAATAGGTTATTAATAAAAATGACAACACTGAACAAAGACCTTTTAAAAGGCAATCAAGACTACACCGTATCAGAGTCTTATCCATCAAAAACAACCTCGTGTACTTTCTAAATACTTTTGTTTACACTGATGTCTACTACCACACTTTCTAGCATCCCCTGACCACATAAACATCCACACCTCTTAAAGAGCACATTTGTGAGAGAATAACGTTGACTTGATATGGCATCACACTCAATAAAGCAAAAAAAAAAAAAAAAAAAACCAACAGAAAAAACCAAAACAAAACCCAAAAAAGTTTGAGAACAGAAACTGTGCAACCGAGAGTGATTTCTGAGGTACATGAGAACATGGTAATAAACATAGTGGAAAAAATCCAGTGGCCAGGTGGTTTGCCGAGTAATTAAGAGCTGTCCAATTACTCAAGCATAAATCATAGACACTGACATGGGATTAATCAATATTTTTCTCTTTCACAAGCATGTTGGAAATACAAATAAATACATTATGAGGTGCTCCTACACTACAGTAATGGGAAGGAGGGAAGATCATCGAAGTACCATCAATAGGAAGCTGACAGAGAAACACTTCTAGCAATTGTACCAATCCTTTGGCACTTGGGAAGGCAGAATCAGCAACATGTTTTTTATTCTTTTTTAATCAATCAGTTGGGAGCTTTACCATTTCTGCAATTCTGGGGGGAAAATCTCACACCTCATTTGCAGCAACAACACACTTCCTTTAACATCTGTTAAAGGAAAGTACTAGGCAGTAATTTTATTCTGAAAGCTACTGTGAAAGCGCTCAAGTTGTAGGGTTTGCAGCCTTCAAACATACAGTAAGCTGTGACCAGAGGGCTGGCACTTGTTGAGCAAGTCACTGCAGCCGAGGACACTCCTCACCCTGGTGGGGACACACACAGACCCACCAGGACCCCGTGGGGGACTGGGAATGCTGAATGGTGCTGCCCCTTCCAGCACAGCCCACTCTCAGCCTGCCATGGAGGAGCTGACCATGGAGGTGGCCCTCAGCCCCTGCCCTGTCAGTTCTGCAGAGGGGTGACACTGTGGGATCAGCCCTGTGTTCCACAGCAGAAATTGTCCCTGTGTTCCACAGCAGAGATCATCCCTGTGTTCCATAGCAGGGATCACCCCTGTGATCCTCAGCAGGGATCACCCCTGTGATCCCATGGCTGCTGTGGGACTGGGGTGTGCAGGAGGTGGGACAAAGAGCAGGGGCAGGCACCCTAAACCCAGCTCCTGCCTACATCTGGCCTATGGCACAGAGCAAACCACGCCAACATGATGGACCCAGTGCCAGCGCTCGGAGAGGGCACCGCGCCATCGGGACCCTCTGGCACAGCTCCCTGTGAAGCCACGGGGCAGGGCTGCCAAGGAATGATCTGACCTGACCTGATCTGATCTGATCTGATCTGCGTGTGGCTCTGCAGTCTTGCTTCAACAACATCAGCCACGTTTTTCCTCCAGGACAGAGACACCGCCGCGGAACTCCGGGTGCTCCCAACGCAGAACGCCGAGGTGGGAGGCGAGGCCAAGGCTGTGCCCAGCAGCAGCTTTGGGGAAGACAGACCTGCTCACCAGTGGAGAGTCAATGCATTTTTTCCACTATGATAAGGATACCAGAGACCAAAAAGGAGCCAGTGCCCCGCCTCAGCTGCTTGCAACCTCTCCCCGGCGGGCCCCGGGGCAACCAAACTGTCACTGTGTGAGGTATTGTGAAAATGGGAACCATTTCTTGTCCAGCAAACCTGAGGTAAGTATACCATCTTTGCAGAATGTGATCAGGAAGGAAGGAGAAAAAAAAAAAAGAAGAAGAAGAAAGAAGGAAAAAATAAAATAAAATAAAAAAAATAATCATGAACACGCTATTAGGAGAAAAAAAAAACCTGTACAGGGCATTTCCAGTAAATCAAAGAACTCATCATATCTCCACTTAACCATCTACTTCAGGATTTGAAATTTAAGCAGTAAAATAATATATTATAAAAATGTTTATAAAATAGCAGCACACTCAGTGAAACAATACAGCTAAGTACTGTTAATGTGAATAAGAATGAAACAAATCATAGCTTCTTAGCAGCGCAAAAAAAAAAAAAAACCAAAACCAAAAACCCCCCAAAACCAAATAAACAACAAAACCTTAGAATCTTACTCCATTTTCTACCCTCATCTAGCCAAACAGGCTGAGTCCATACATATAATATTCTTCGAAGTAGCATGTTCTTTCTGGATTTCTGTCTTAAAAATGCAAACATTAACATTTCAACCAACAGCTTCATATTGGATATCTGCAAACTGTTAATACAATTGTGCAAAAAAAAAAAACAAACCAAAAAACCAAAAGTTGCTCCAACTCCTTTGCCATCTAAATGCCTCTTCGTTACAGGTGGAGCAGGAAAATAAATTCAAGTACACTGAATATACCTTTGTAATAAAACTCCAAGTCACGCACCTCGATGTTTACCACCATGGCTGTTGCACCAATAATTTTCTTTCCTTGTCCATAGATAAGCACACAGGTGGTATTAAGATCCTTCTGTGACACTGAACAATACAGATGGTCAGGCTTTTATCCGGAATGTCATGACAGGAATGTCATCTGAAGCCGGTGTTGGTATTTCCAGCAACACCGCAGCTAACCGAGTACACCAGATACTGGAAAATATTGACTATAAAAAGCTATACAAAGCCTTGCTTTTGTGACTTCTTTCTTTTTTTTTCCTTTTCTTTTTTTCTTTTTTTTTCTCTTTTTTTTTGTTTTTTTTTTTGTTTTTCTTTCCTCGGCAAAATTGTCATAAACCATCTCATTTAATCCCTTAGGAACAATTTTCAAAGTGCTTTTCGAATGAAATGGTTTACAAAAACGCTCACTGTGGATCAATAAAGTTAATGAAATGCTGAAAAAGTGTGCGGGGGGAGTGGGGGAAGAGAGACGAGGGAGCAAACCAAACCTCATCTTTAACACAGTGAGGGGCTGTTACAAGGGACGATAGACAGAGCATTATTTAAATGTCTTTGTGGCCAAGCTAAGAAGCTGCCAGACGTTAACATGGACGTGAAGCATTAGCACTGTAAAGGAATATAATGCTTTTCCTAGATGATCCACCACATCTTGCAACCCAAAGGTTGGAGGTGGTCTGCCCAGCCAACAGGTCGGGATTAATGCGTGCATTCCCCCCACTGACCGTGAACACTTGGGAACTTTGGCTCGGCCCACGGCTGGGTAAACGGAATTGCCCTCATGCCAAAGATGCTGTTGTGTTTAGAATGAACCATTTCGGAAGGAAAAGTAGAAAAAAAGTCAAGAGGGGGAGAGGGGAAATTGAAAAAAAAAAAAAAAAAGAAAAATAAATCAACTAAAAAAAAAAGCCCAAAAGACACCTGCTCTTCTGGCTGGTAAAATAAAGCATCTTCTTTCTTAGGTAGCAGCTACCACAGACAGCAAGAGTAAACAAAACTAACATACAGAGATCCAACAAACACTTCTGACTAATAACAGAGGTGACACATCAGCAAATCTCTTCTGCATTCAAAATGGTTCAATTGCTTCAGGGATCTTTTCCCACTTTGCCCTAAACCCCTTATTCTATTGCTTTGCAATCTAGTCAAGCCATAAAATCGCACACACGATTCCTTTCTTAAATCTAAAAAAGGGGTGTATGCACTAGTTCATAATACACAGACAAGTATACTCTACTTTGTTCCCACAAATGCAGGCTTACATTGATCTAGCTACTTTGTATGCTTTTATAAGCATTTAATCTCACTGATACATAATCAAATAGCAATTACCAAATATATCGTGGGATTCCCTTCTGTAGAACATCACAGGCACCAAATGCTTTTTTTTTTTCATTATTCAGTTTTTGTACTTTTTTTTTTGGTTTTTTTTTTTACCTAAAAGAGCTTTAAATATGTTCTATGTGGGAGCAGATTAAAAAAAAAAATTCACTCTAAAAATAATAACAAAAATAAAGGGTCTGGGGGAGCAAGCGTGACTTTGTGTGCCGATGTCCTCACAGGTTGATGTCTCTCACATCTGTGGGAGTGCTGGCCTGGTCCAGTTCATCCACTGTCTTCGAAGGGTTGCTCTGCTGCTGCTGCTGCCGGACTTGCTGCAGGCTGTTCACGAGCACCGCCTCGATCTGTTCCTGACAAGCTTTAAGGCAGTCCTAGAGAAAAGAAAGCAAATTTATCTATTAGTAAAGATAGAGGTGGTTATTTTTTCCTTACTGAGCTAGCAGAAGTTGGAAGAGCATCAGTCAGGTATTTCCGAGAAGTGCCTGCTCTGACACAAATCAACCTTGAATTCTGAGAGGTAATAATCACTGTGTACGAACTCCCTGGGTTAAACAATGTTAATGCTGTATTTATTAGGCTCTAAATCTTAATATTTTACTGGTCTTTGCTCAACAGGTTGCCCAGAGAAGCTGTGGCTGCCCCATCCCTGGCAGTGTCCAAGGCCAGGTTGGATGGGGCTCTGAGCAACCTGGGATAGTGGAAGGTGTCCCTGCCCATGGCAGGGGGTTGGAACTGGATGATCCTTAAGGTCCCTTCCAACCCAAGCCACCCCACAACTCTATGATTATGTGATTTATGTGGTCTTCTTGTGCAGGAACCTAAGTATTACAGAGAAGTAATTTTTCATTCTCCTATGCAGGGTAAAGTCACCTAAGTGGGCCTTCACTACAAAAAAACTCGCAATTTTATCCTGAAATGACCTCCATGTGCTATACAAAGATCACACAGACAGATGCACTTCATACAAAGCAAACTGATGGGAAATTGGAGGAGAACTTTTGAGGTCCCTGAACAAGCATGGTGCTCTGGGGCTGAGTTTTATCTGTCACATATTTGGGTCCCCAAGGCAAAGGCAAAAAGGTCAGTTTATCCATGAAAATTCACACAAGCCCCAAACATGCAGCTGCATTACTGAATTATAGAATCATTTAGGTTGGAAAAGACCTCTGAGATCGAGTCCAACCTTTGAGCAAACACCACCTTGACAACCAGAGCACTGAGTGCCATGTCCAATAATTTTCTGCATATACAACCAGTTCCAAGAGACCACTTCATTACAAACTACAGAACATTCAGAGAAACAGCAGGGTACAGCACAGCCACATAAATAAGGGAGCCTGTCCATCAGGAGTCCCACAATAAACATGAAGTATAAATACAGAAATAAATGTGAAGGATTCACCACATTTAAACCAGATGCAGCAATGATGAAGATGACTATTAAAATACTTACAGGATGTTCCACACTCTTGATAATACACTGGAAGACCAAATAATGTGGTTATTTAACAAAAAAGAAATGTGAGAAAACCTTGACAAACCCTGAGTTATAGGAGAAACTGAAAAATTAAACCCAGGCTGTGACTGTATGAGCACAATGCCAACCACATTCAGTGTGCTGGCACTGTGAGTATCAATCTGACACTGTGCAGGGGGACACGTGGTGCTACAAGAAATGGCATTTTCTAAAGGCAGCCCTGAGGAGCCCTACTGGAAAAGGCACTAATACTGTAAACTTCCTGCAGCCTCAGCCTGCCTATGAGCTGGGTCTCTCCAGGAGTCTGCAGGGAACAGAGCAATGCAGGGTTTGGTAGGAGGATTTTCACAGTACAGTGCTTTAACCAGAGCCCCCACAGCATCTGGAAGGGGTAGTGAAACTCAGCATCACCATTCCCACTGTCAGGCAGGGGAGCTGAAGAACAGAACAGGGCACTGACCTCCCCAAGTTTCCACAGGCACTTGTGAACCCACTATGGGCTGTGACTGCCACACTGAGGAGCTGGGCCCTGACCAACATACCCCTTTTTCTGCATGGTACCAGGTTATTGAGGAGAGTTTGAAATATTCATGTGTGGAGGATTGATTTGTCATCCCAGCCTGACTGGGAAAAACACATCAGGTGAAGAGGATCTGTTCCGCTGACGTTCGTGATGGGCGCAATTAGCTCCGGTGGGTAATGAACACCCATTTTTCTTGGCTACCAGCCAGCAGCTGCTGGCTGCAAAATCTTGTCCTCAGATAAAGAAAATCCCCCATTATCAGCTAGGGAGGGCTTTAGGTCCATTGTAAGCATTCACCTGTGTGTAAGAGGTCAATGACAACAAATCACTATGTGGGTCAAGGCATTTTCAAGTGTGGGGACACCAGTTTGGAGACTCTTGTAACAGACGACACTTGTAATGTGCTTTTTTTGGGTATAAGAACCTCTTCTTTTAAAGCACAGTTTCAAAGTACTGTGTCCTTCTGAAAACAAGCCAGATTTTTTTAAAGCAGCTTCAGTCTGAAAAGCTTAATGAGGCAATTTCCTTGCAGGCAGGCTTCGGGAAGGAAGGGTGGTGACACGTGGAACATGAAGCTTGAGCATTTGGAGTCAGCTTTGTCTGTTCCTAAACACCCTCGTGTATGGTCTTTTACACCATCACTATACAAACTTCTGACGGGCAGTGTGATGATTCATTTCAGGTATGAAGAGGCTGAAATCTCCAGGGAACCCTATAGAGAAACGGGTCATTTCTGGTGTCATTTTGTATATAAAATCTATTAAGTGGCCTTGACTGGAATTGTCACATGGATTTTACTTCATATGGGAATCCACAGGCCACTGTATTATTTCTCTGGTCTACACTTAGGTTTTGAACTTAAAACCACTGAATTCTTTAAAACAAAGAAACCTACAGTAAAATGACCAGCACACTGCATTCAACATGAAATAGTTTTCCAAAAAAGTGTTGCTATTTGCATACTAAAGCTCCTTGGATGTTAAATCTCACAGGTGAAAGGAAAAAAACCCTTATCTAGAGTATCTGATCAGCCCAGCTGTCACAGTGTGATAAGGCAAGTGGCTTTATGGTATAGATGAGGGCACCACTGGAACTTTCTGTCAATCCAAAGTTAAGAGACACGATACCAAAACTACTAAAAACCCACCAGGACAAACAGCCTGGCCTTCCCATCACTCAGTATTTTTAACACCTCCAAGCTTCATGGGGATTTGCTGCACATGTACATATTTTACTGGCGGACTTTCATTTTGCAAGCTCTAGATAGCACTGACAACAGAGCATCAAGTTTTAAGAACATATTGAAGAAAAAACCCATGAATTGCATTATTTTCAACAAATCTTCCTTGAAAGAACACTATAATGCACTGTAGTAATGACCCCAGATTTTGCAATACAAGGACCAGGCCATTCCTTCAGAACACTGCAGAGTTTGCCTTTGTTGTTTTTATAAAAAACTTTTTGAAGTGTGTGTCACATGGATAAACTTCCCCATTCTTCTATATGGTCTAGTAGTTTTAATGATTAAAATAGTTCTGGTACTTTCCATTCCATAGTTTTATTTTTACTTCAGCATGTACAGAACTAAAAAGGCAATTAACTTTCGGGTTTCTTTTTTTTTTTTTTTCATTCTGAAACTCTTTCATCCCTAGCTGATTTTACTAGCACACTTGAAATGCATTTGAAGGAAAAGAAAAGCTTTCCTGTGTCTGATGAGGGGCAGCCACATGGCTATGATGGAAATTCTGGCAGTGAAAATAGCTAGAAGGAGGAATCAGTAGCTCTGATGAGCTACTTATTCAAGTCAATAATCATTGAAGATTTCAATTTCCATTCATGACAATCTTGAAAGAAAGCACAAGCCCTAGGGAAGATCCTGCAGAATATTACACATAATTCACTTTCTTGAATTTTTCAACACTTCTATGGTATATGTATGTCCTATACCGGCCCCCAGCTTTCAGTTTTAAACTGGCATTTATGGTTCATTGGCAAGCTAGGAGGGAAGGGCTCCCACTCCACTCTCCACTCCACTCTCCACTCCATT
Organism: Edolisoma coerulescens; assembly: GCA_013397115.1. Taxonomy (NCBI): domain Eukaryota; kingdom Metazoa; phylum Chordata; class Aves; order Passeriformes; family Campephagidae; genus Edolisoma; species Edolisoma coerulescens. The sequence goes on along the minus strand of VWZW01004014.1, from coordinate 157,524 downwards.
CTCCACTCCACTCCACTCCACTTCACTCCACTCCACTCCACTCAACCAACAGGCTCTTGCTTTGCACTGCCCAAAATCCCAAAGCTGGGAATGCTCAAAAAGCCTTCTGGCATTTTTGTGTTAAAGGATGGTTAGTTTTCCACATACACATTAATTACTTCACAAATAAGTGTTAAGGCCCCCAATCTCTTCCTCTTTCTTAAAAATAATTGCAAAAGGGAAATCAGAAAAGGACTTTTTTTAGGTGCAGGATCCGGTTTGATAAATGGAAAGGATGCTGGAGATACCCAAAATGGCAATACTGTTCACTGGTCATGTATGCATTGCTTGGATAATCTAAGAAAGCAGCAATCAGACATGCATTAAAGAGTTGGGATTTACATAAATTCCAGTGTGGAACATGTCATCTGTACTCCTACACACAAAAGCCGGCTGGATTCCTCCACTGGTTCACATTTAAGCCCCAATTCAGACCTCTCCAAAGCACATGCTTCATTGTTGACATAAACAGGGATTCCTTCCCAAAGTGGGGCCTTTGTGTGCTGAGCGCTGGCCTTTACCTCACTGACCTTCTCCAAAGCAAGAGCCTGGAAAGCTGCTGTGGGAAGATCTTATCCATTTACTGTATTTACAGTGATCTTGCATCTAAGGGATGCAGTTTAAAAACAGAAATATTTTCCCTCCTGAATGTATGTTTTTGCTACTGTAACAAAGAGCCTCAATCACAGATAAGTGTCTATGTCTCTTTTTCCATCTGGAAGTACAGAAAATAGCAATTTGCTGTTCCAAAGGGCACTTCATGTGGACTAACAAGGACATCTCATTCAATAAAACAAAAAAAAAGAAAAGCAAAAAACTCATTTATGCCAGAGCTTCTCTACTTACTGTTGCCACATTATTACAATAATGCAATAAATAAAGTGACTAACGTTAAGAATCTGAAATATAGGGCATTTTTCTCTGCAATTTTTTTGTCTTTTCAGCAGTTTCAACAGTGTCCTTTCTAGACTCAGTTCCACTGTTTGTTTCACCATTCAGTTTGTTGGTTTCCTGTTGCTGCTGCGGGTATTTCTCATTGCAAACAGGAGAGGACAATGTTTCCAGAACTGGGAAAAGAGAGAGTAAAGCCAACACACCAGTAGGGTGATCCAGGGGCAGATGCCATGATACTCCCTGCTCAATGTGACTTGGGATTTCTGGTAGTCTCTACCAGGTAATACTCTGAAGATGTGAAAAGGTGAAAAAGTGACAAGGCATGGGCTTTATGCTGTTGTAACAAACACCCTGAGTGTTTAGCGAAAAAGGGGATTTTCAAAAAGCTGAGAGGACCTGCCTGCTTTACACAGAGCTGCAGGAGCCGAGCAGGGATTCCCCGCCGGAGCGGGCGATCCATGGGAGCTGCTCCGGGGGCTGCGGGGCCGTTCCTCGGGGGCCTGGCTGCCTTGGCGTGCCGGCCGCGGCCGCGCCTGTCAATGGACCCGACGGAACTCCGCCATGAGCCCGCGGTGTCACTGCATCACCCCATTGTTGCTACACACGCACAGCACTCACTGGGGAACAAAAAGCTGAATGAAACGGAGCAGCTGCCAACTCAGGCAAAGACAACTTAGGAAACTATCTCATTCTTCCTTTCTCTGGGAGGCTATTTCTCCTGTTGTTTCCTTGCATACAAAATGCGGTCTGCAACAAATAAGGCAGGATAAGATACAGCGAGTCCTGTTTCTTGCTTCCAAAACCACAGGCCCTAGACACTACAAAGGAGGGGATAAATGGTGTATGTGCTGTAGGGACAATGTTCAAATGCAATCCATTCAAGATAGATTTCCATGATTTTTTTACTGCAGCTCTGAATTCTTGAGCACGGTGGTTCTTCACTTCCGTTTCTGTGCAGAAATCTGCGGGTCTTTATGAAGGGATGTCTCTGATCTTGGGAATAAAAAAAAAATCCCGGCACTGACATATGTGGCACATGTAAGTGGAGATATTTTAAATGCCATTTATTATGGATCCAATCTTCAAAACAGCCCCACTCCACATTTTTAAGGGCTCACAGCCAGCTGTTTCGACAAGTCTTTAAAAAATGCTTGGTTTCTTCCTTTTTTTTCTACTTCAGGCCCTTAAATATGCTTTACATTTTCCAAACCACTCAATACACACCAGTTACCATCTGGGAACAGACTTTTAGAGATGACTTCTGCCCACATACATGTATTGGCTCTGCCTGAAAACCTCTCCCTGGCTGCTGATGCTGGGGAGACCAACTCCGTGTGTCATCCAGATGCAACCTGGATGGCTGCTCTTCCAGGAGGTGTGGGAATAGATTTACCCAAGAAAGGTCTCAAGCAAAGCAGAATATTGATTGCAAGGTCTTAAAATGTGCCCTACCCATTCAGCTATCCTTCCTCACATCCCGTAATTGTGCACAGCAGGGATGCTCGTATCCTCCTCCAAAGCATCTGGCTCCACCAGGGACAGGATACTGCTCGCACTGGAGTGCTGGTGTGGGATGCTATGGGAATTCCTGACTTCCTGACTTGTTTATTTTTCCTTTGCAATGACCCACCAAGAGATGCACAGGGAGCTCTGTGGCTTCCTGCCAGTAGGTCTGTTAACTCTTCGCTCACCAGCCTCTCCTCTTCAAGCAACCACAAAGTAAATGTTCCCAGCCCCTCCCTGGCAGGAGAACAGATTGGAACATGCAATCCCCATCCTGCAGAGGTGTGTGAAGTTAGAATCAGAGGAACAGAATGGTTTGGGTTGAAGCAGACCTTAAATGTAACCTTGTTCCACGCCCCTGCCATGGGCAGGGACACCTTGCTCTAGACCAGGTTGCTCAGAGTCTCATCCAGCCTGGCCTTGAACACTTCCAAGGCAGCCATAGTTTCTCTGGGAAACCTGTGCCAGGGCCTCACCACCCTCTCTAATTCTAATTCTAATTCTAATTCTAATTCTAATTCTAATTCTAATTCTAATTCTAATTCTAATTCTAATTCCTAATTTCTTCCTAACATCCAATCTAAACCTACTCCCTTTCAGTTTGAAGCCATTCCCCCTTATCCTGTTACTACAGTTCCTGGTGAGAAGTCCCTCTCCAGCTTCCCTGTAGCCCATTCAGATGCTGGAAGGTACTCTGAGGTCTCCACACAACCTTCTCTTCTCCAAGCTGAACAGCCCCAACTCTCCTGGCCTGTCTCCACAGGGGAGCTGCTCCAGTTCCCTTTATCAATTCCATGGCCTGCTCTGAACTTGCTCCAACAGCTCCTTATGGTGGGAGCACCAGGACTGTACACAGTATTCCAGGTGGAATCTCACAGGAACAGAGTAGAGGGGGAGAATCCCCTCCCTCAGTTGTGTGGGATTAGCTCTTAATGGCTCTTAGGGACAGTAACAATCAGAGAAGGCAGTTCAGGTGCACCGTGCAGAGCTACTTTCACTACCCTTCAGGCTGCTGAGCTTCTCCAAGAGCAGCTCCCTGCTGTTTATTTCAGTAGGTGGAAGGAGTAATGAAACCAGGGTTTGCCTGGCCCTGTTGCCACCCTTTCTCCAGCATGTGATTCAACCCTCACCAAGCAGCCCAGGGCAGCTATTTATGAGAAATAACTGTTATCCCTAAAATGACACTGGCAGGATGCCTTGGACAACCCCATCTCAAGTCTGGGGCACTGCTCTGGATTCATACAAGGATATTCAACACCAATGTGTTTTTGAAAGAAACACTCGTGTGTTGGTTGTCTGCTTACCCAACAGCTGGGCTCTAAATTACATGTTGTTTATTAATAACATATTTTTGGTCTAATTCTTAATGAAACATCCATTAAAAACATTCATTTTAGTCATAAATGCCAAACTCCAGTCTCAGTTACACTAATGTAAATCTAAAATAACACCATTGATTTCAGCCTCCTGGTTTATGTTGCTATTTCACAGCAAACAGACAGCACCCTTAAATTATCATTATAAAACAGTGAAAGTTCAGAAAAGCTCACTGCACTTAAGTTGCATCAGGGTTTCATTACCATTATTTCTTTTCATCTGCTTGCAGCTTTGAAGCTGAGATTTTTCATGCTTCACCTCAGACAGTGACATTTTTTGAAAAGCCAGTGGGAAAGTCCTATCATCTGTTTCCACGCTAAGCAATCACACACTCCAAAACAAAAATGAAGCAGAAGCCCTGGCACCCTCTGGCTGGGAAGGACTCTTCCCCAGCTGCCTGATGGTTCCTGTGGGCTACCACGAGGCACAGCGGGGCCAGAAGGTTTTCCTCTGCAGAACTGTTAATTTCTGTGACTTCCCCACTTTTCTCCCATGTGATACTCCTAAAGCCCAGGAACTCTCATTTTTCCCTCTTCCCTAAGCCCCCCTTGGAAAACAAAATCATTCACACAGTGACAATGAATTAATTGTGCCACTGCAGGAACAGCTCTCAGGCATCAGAAATTCGGAAGTGAGAGAACTGAAGCTCTTCATTCAACTTTAATTAAGTCCCAGTGTAAAATATATTACAATAGTCTTTACTCTTTATTAACACAGCCTTGGGCCAACTCTTACACAATCCAGACAGTACATTTTTTCCAACAACACATTTTATACATGAGGCTGGTATTACTACCTATCGCTAAGCCTGCCCTATGCTTCTCTACGACCCTATTTTCGGTTGCTTCTCTCTCTCTCAAGCTTTATCATGTGGGATGAAAGTTTCCAATCCTGGGCCCTTTTGTATTTTTCCAATGCAAAACTCACAGAGAAAATACCTAGCAAAATATTTCTCCCAAATTGAAATAGCAGGCTAATGAAAAATACACTATTTTGCCCAAGTTCAAAAATTTTGGCTACCTTTGGTTAGACTGAGGCTTCAAAGCTTGCAGGGAGTTAAGGACACCTCTGCCCCAACAATGGAAACATCTTGAAAAAAATAACAGCACCTCTAATTTCAGCAAAGGCTTGTATTCTTTAGCAATTAAATTATCCAGAAGCTCCTTTTGTCTTGAGTTTGTTCTGATTTGGGGGATGAGTGAGACTCTCCTCTATAGTCTGTGCTGCTGTGGGCTGAGACCAGGAGCAAAGAGAAGGAAGCTGGTCTCTACCCAGTGCTGACAAATTCTTGGAGAGGAGATGGGAACAGTAAAATGTTAGGAGTTCTTTGTTATTTGGGAAGAGTATTAATTTTTTCTTCTGAAGTAGACTCAGTTAGATCAGGGAAGACCTTCACCAGGATGGAAAAATGCACACTTTTGACAAAAAAACCCTGCTAAATTTAAAGGAAAAGGTGTGAAGGAATTTTCAATGCAAAACCAATCCCATCTTCTAACCGCTTAAGAACTACTAAGATGTTTTTGTAGGTATTTTCTTTCAGACTTCAACAATCTGGATAGAAAAGATCAGCACAGTAGATAAAAGTTTTTCCAATTTGCAAGATGCAGCAAAAGGGCCTTACACCCAATTCCCTCAGGCACAGAAGGTGTCCCTTCTCTCAGAGGGACACCAAGGGGAGCAGAGGGATGGAGCAGCTCTGCTGTGAGGAAAGGCTGAGGGAATTGGGATTGTTCAGCCCGGAGAAGAGAAGGCTTTGGGGTGACCTCATTGTGGCCTTGCAGTGCCTGAAGGGAGCCCACAGGAAAGATGGAGAGAGACTCTTGACAAGGGCCTGGAGTGACAGGACAAGGGGGAATGGCTTCACACTGACAGAGAGGAGGTTTAGATTGGATATGAGGAAGAAATTGTTCCCTGTGAGGGTGGTGAGGCCCTGGCACAGGTTGCCCAGAGAAGCTGTGGCTGCCCCATCCCTGCAAGTGTCCCAGGCCAGTCTGGATGGGGCTTGGAGCAACCTGGGATAGTGAAAGGTGTCCCTGCCTGTGGCAGGGAGGTTGGAATGAGATGATCTTTATGGTCACTTCCAACCCAGGCCATTCTGTGATTCTATGCTTTAGACTTTAAGCACTCTGAATAGGAAATACTCCTTTTTCTGTCCAAATCCAATTCGAATCAAAATGAATGGGAAACCCCAGAATTGCATTTGAAAATTAGGATCAATTTGATTGTAAGTAAAAAAGAAATATCAAAATTCTACCCTTTTTAGTAAACTGGACTAATTACTTCTTTTTAACCAAATCATAAAACCAAATCTTCATTTAACAACGCTATCATAGATGTAATGATTCCACATATTTACTCTGTGAATTAAAAGCAATAAATTAGCACATGTTAAGGACAGCCTGAGTTGTGCCTGTCTCATGTCCTGCCTCAAAACTAGCTCATTATTCACTTCCTCTGAGCCAAGAATTTTTAGGTGATACCTGAAGGAGGGCCAGAAGAGAAGTTTCAAGGTTGCAAGCACAGGACCAACAGCAGCCCAACACCTCGTGGTTTGCTTTATGCCCCAGGGAATGCTGCCTGCTCACCCCACCACCAAGAGCTTCTGAGGGGGCTCAGCCTGCTGGACCACCAGCCTGGGCAGGCAGAGCAGGCTCTCCCCACCAAGCCTGAATAAAAACAGAATTCCAGGAGATCAAGGAGCTTTGGAGACTCAAACCAAAGTGCTGGGTCCACACCTGCAACTCACTCCCTGCAGAAGCACCCCCCTCCCTCGCTCCACTCAGCCTTCAAGATCAGGCCCAGTTCTCCACTACGCCCCGGGAAGTGAAAGGAGAAGAGGAATGTGGGACACTCACCACATCTGTGTTTGTGATCTTGGCCAGGAGGTCCGTGAGGCTGTCCCCATCATCAAGCTGAAGGCCACAGATGGCTGCTCCCACACTTCCAGTTGCTATCATTGATGGTGGGTACATGGCAAAGTTAAAATCTGCAAGAACAGATCTGGGAATTAGTCCAAGCCCAGACCAGAAAAGCTGCAAAACATCAGAGGAAAGCAACATAAAAAAAACCACACCCAAGAATAAAACCCGGGGAAGCAGAAGAAAGGGAAAAGTGCCACTCTTTTTGGTCCCATGGAGCTCATTAGTCACACTGCTCATCACAAGCAGTCAAAGGAGGGGGAACAGACCTGCAAATTAAAATGGAAATGCGGTTCAGTCTTTTATTCTCACTGATGCATAAAGTAAACCTGGACAATTTTTAATAGTCTTTCCTTAGTTTTAAAGAAAAGGAAAGAGAAGAAGGAGTCTTTCTGTAATTCAGAAATTTGGGTCTTGGTCACATTAGACCTCTCTGTATAACCAGAAAATTAACTGGAATAAGGTATCACAAAGGACCAAAATGAGATTTTTAGTCACGTCAATTTTTAAAGAGTTAATTAATTCAAGCATTTAAAGACCTGTCTGGGAAAGAGATTTTAATTAACGGTTCATCTTTACTACCTTAGCAATTAGGAAGTGAGAACACTTACAGCCCATAGCTATGAAATCAAGGAACAAAGATCACATTTGTCATTACTACTACTTCTTAAAAAACAAGTTGAAAATACACTTCAGAACTTCCTCTCACACATCTGTCAAATCAGAAGAGAAATTAAAATAAAATCCTGTGATCTTTATAAGGCAATTTTATGGTTTATGATACTGCCACAGACACTGGTTTATCAGCACTAGTTTATCTTGCTAAATACCAGATCTTCTGCATCTTGATATATTCATAAAATGAAACTTGATTTGCAAGTTCTCTGGTTCAGCAATAACTCATCAACAAACCTTTCTCTACCAATTTTCAGTATTAACAAACCCTTCTCTACCAGTTTTCAGCTGGGGGGACTGGAGTAGAAGGAAGAGTAAAGCAAAGTAATACATAATAAGAAATAAACCACAAGCGATACATTACATCAATAGAAGCAGATTACAGAAAACTGCCCAGCTGCAGATCCCAAATCCCCTCTGTTCACAAATTCTGTAACCTGGCTGATGTTTGTGTAACCAGTCAGGTTTTAGACACATGGAGAGTTGTTCTCAGCCTCCCAAACTCAGAGCTGGCACATACTTCAATAGCTGTGGAGACAGCGTGTTCTTCTCCAGGCTGGAATATATCCATATCCCTGGGATTGAAGGAGTCCAGTAAGAATGGCACTTGGGACATAACATTCCCCCAGGTGGACCAGAGCGGGGGTGTTAGAAGTGGGGAGACAAAAGGAGGAGTTGAAACCCTGATATGGATTTCTCTGTCTCACAAAGCCACCAGGAGGTTACCACCTGCAAGCCCAACACTGCTTCCCTACCAGCCATCACACTCTGACAGACACTTCTGAAGAGCAAATTCCCACTGGCTGAAGTAAGGAATACGGACTGCTATTATTATAAAAATAATAATCAGGCACTATTGTAATACTAAGAACCCACTGTACATAAGAAAGCTGATTCTTGGAAATGAAATTATATTGCTCCCCACTAATGAGTGGGACAACAGGAGAACCTTGACTCCCAAATTCTCAGTGAAGGACACAGCCCTGAGAATGCTGATCTCAGCACATGGCGAGGGAACGGGAATTACATTTCCAGGACTGCACTTTCTGCCAGTCACCAGTGGTGTCCCCCAGGGCTGTGATGGGGCCAGTTCTCTTTGATAAACGACCTGGATGAGGGGATCAAATGCACCCTCAGTTCTCAGATGACACCAAGTTGGGTGGGAGTGTTGATCTGCTGGAGGACAGGAAGGCTCTACAGAAGCAGATCTGGACAGGCTGGATTGATGGGCCCCAGCCAGTGAGATGAGGTTCAACAAGGCCAAGTGCTGGGTCCAGCCCTTGGGTCACAACAACCCCAGCAGCTCCAGGCTGGGGAAGAGTGGCTCAGAAGAGCCCAGCAGGAAAGGGCCTGGGGCTGCCGGTCCACAGCGTGTGCCCAGGTGGGCAAGAAGGCCAATGGCTCCTGGGCTGGGTCAGCAATGGTGTGGCCAGCAGGACCAGGGCAGTGACTGTCCCCCTGTCGTGGGCACTGGTGAGGCCTCACCCCAAGTGCTGTGTCCAGTTCTGGGCCTCTCACTGCAAGACGGACATTGAGGGGCTGGAGCGTGTCCAGGGAAGGGAATGGAGCTGGGGAAGGGGCTGGAGCACAAGTCTGATGAAGAGTGGCTGAGGGATCTGGAGGAAAAGAGGCTCAGGGGGGACCTTATGGCTCTGCACAACTCCCTGACAGGAGGATGCAGCCAGGTGGGGTCAGGCTGTGCTCCCAGGGAACAAGGGACAGGACAAGATGAAACAGCATCAAGTTGTGCCAGGGGAGGTTTAGATTGGATATTAGGAAAAATTTCTTCAGGGTGATCAGGCACTGGACCAGCTGCCCAAGGAAGTGGTGGAGTCACCATCCCTGGAAGCGTTCAAAAGACGTGCAGATGTGGCACTTGGAGCCATGGTTTAGTGGAGAACATGGCAGTGGGTTAACCCTGGGTTAGGGTTGGAGTCCATGGTCTTAGAGGTCTTTTCCAAGCTTAATGATTCTATGATCAAAATCATTTTCAAGTTTACCTCACATGGATTTATACAAACACATGAAAGGGATAACCACACCCCTAAGTTGGGAAGCAACTTCCATGTTTGATCTTTGGACGTACCAAACCACCTCTCACTTATGTGTGGGAACTACAGGTAGCAATTGACTTTCCATAATTTTCCCCTCCTTGTCCTGAGTTTCAGGCAGGATGTAGTAAAAAGATGATGCAGGGAGGTCCTATGTCCAGCCAGGCAGAGTGGGCTGAGAGAAGGACAGAGCTCCACCTGCCCTCTGAAATTCCTAGCCTCACATCACAGCCTCCACGTTATCCGAACGCCAGTGTTCTCGTGGCTGATTTTAGATCCACTCCCAAAACTGTCTTCCTAGGAAGCTGAATAAAGAGGCACAGTGTCCCTGCCAACTAGCACTGCTGTAGGTCTGCTTCCACGTGGGGTCACATGCGAACATTTCTATGCCCAATAACCTTGTTAGCTCCCTTAATGTCATTCATAATGCAAATGAGACAGCGAGCGAATGGCCAGAGGCCCAGAGTGACTAAAGCTCAGCATCCAGAAAGTCTTACATTGCCTCTAGCTCTAAACTAACTTCCCTCCATAACAAGCACCATAAACTTGGCTATCAAAGCTACACATGCCCAGTCTTTGTTGTACAACAGGCAGCGATTTGTATCACTGGCTTCTATTTTTAGCATATTAATTAACTACTGCAACTGGTGAGGCAAGTGTCTCCAACTGGAGAGTGTGGCACCATTGTCTGAAGTCATCACCTCATCTCGAGCTATTGAAAATCATGGCAGTGACCCTCCTGCTGATATGAATTTAACCTGACATGCCCACAAAGGAATGGGGGGTGGTGCACCAATTTTGTGCACATGGTTCTCCACATCACCCTGGACCCTATTAGTGTGGAAAGAGCTCATTGAAAGAAAAGAAGCCACATTGTGCTGGGCCACCTAGAGGGTTGAATAGAAAAGGCTGAGGAAAAGAGCAGGCAGAGTAATAAAGGCCATAATTAACATATTTCCATATTCAAGCAAAGCAATAACTACGTGAAATGTTTGTCAAGGTGCAATGAAAGCATAAATATTAAGTACCGTATCTGAGGGGATGCAGAACCACCCCCCGAGTCTCTTAGATTCCATTGAGAAATTCAAAACAAGCTTTTTACATGCTATTTTCAATTATAAATCTCTATCTCTGCTTTGACCATGACAACAAGACAAGCCTCGCCATCCTCACTCAGTTTTTACCCAGGTAAAACTGTCTGCACCTGAACTAGGTTAAAAATTTGCCCTGAGATTTAAAGAAAAAAAAATTTTAAAAAAAAAAAGGTGGGGAGCATGGACTGAGAACCTAAAAATGTGAGCTGAAGCATATGCATTTACTGCAAATTCTTGTAGAACTACAGAGGAAATTTTATAGAAAGTACTTCTTACTGGACACCTGGAATTTTATAAAAAGCACTTCTCCCTGGACACCTGAAGCAAGGCTATGGGCTAAATCCTTCTGTGTGCAAACTTGGTTAACAGGCACCCAGAGCCTGCATCTAAAGCATGGCTCTGACTCTAACTTTGTTGTGATTTATAGGTTTATAGTTGGGCTCGATGATCTCAGAGGTCTTTTCCAACCTAATTGATTCTGTGATTATGCCATTCCATGGGAAAAGTACAAAAGAGTCTCATTATAAGTTAGAGAAGCAGTGCCACAGCGCGTGGTCTATGAGAATCTGAGCACACGAACACTTCAAGGGAAGACACTGGGTTGTTAGAAAGCACAACTTGTTTTACTTTCTATTCTGAGGCAATAAACACTAGAAACCATCCCATCCCCATCTGAGTATCACCTATTTCCTAAGCTACCTCAAAAACAAGGGACCAGCCCTGCACAACCCCACTGACTTCAGCGCTGCGAATAAAAAAAGGCGATGCAAGGAACAGCACCCTTTGAAACACAGCCACCTGTGGACCAGCCAGCCAGAGTCATCAAGCAAATTCAGGGTACACTGATCCTGTCCCCCAGTTTCAGCCTGGAGCTGACACAGCCAGGGCACGAAGAGGTTTTTCTGCCAGTGAAGCACACGTAATCCACGCCGAGGTTCCAGGGCTGCGAGCACCACGGCTGAGCTGTTTTGCTGGCTCTCTCCCAATACAGTGGTCTTCAGTACCTTCAAGCCAGGAAAATGCAAGGCTGACAGTCAGTCCAAAGCAGGAGGGAACTGGAGGAAGGAACCCAGAGAGGTCCTGCAAGGGGAAGCCTTAACTTGCAGCCAATAAATAAAACCGTCGGAAGGAAAAGAGCACTGACAAATACCCAGGCTGAACGTGCTCCGTGTGCCAAAGTCAGGTGGGGGAACTCTACCTTCTTACAACGACCCATGTTACTGCTCTGGCTGCTGGTTGGGCTTTTTGAGCAGCCAGTTTTCATCTCTGTAGTTTGACAGATATTTATTTACAGAGTTGGAAACTGCCGTCTTAAGGAAGGTAATTCTTCCCATGGTGGGGGGAAAAAAAGCGAGGAAAAAAAGGTGTGTTGCCTCCATCAGGAAAACAAGTATTGGTACATTAAAATTATATAGATAATGGTCACAGCCAGCCTTGGACTTCACCCAGCCAATGTCTCTACTATGAAGACAAGCATGGATCTATATTTATCCATCAAAGTTTAAAAGAAAAGTCTAAGATAAACAATGGAAGTAGTGAATTCAATTCTTGTCTGCTTTGATCCAAATACAATTCCAGGGTCAGTGTGGTACTCTTTTTTTTTCTAATACAGTTGGTTGTATATGCATTGGCCATTTTTTTCTCTTGCTCTTGTATTTCTCCAAGACACTGCAAATTTTCCTCACGTCAACTATTTCAGCTTTTAAAGGCAAAACCAGATGACTCTTCAGCCCTTCACACCAAACACAAAACCGTGAAGTAAACCAGGATGCAGACGTGCTTCCATCCTTCAAGTAGGTAGGAGGGCAGACATTTAATTCTGTTCCTGGGCTACAGTAAAGCAAGCAGCATTTGGCCTTTATACAAATGGTTCTGAAGTATCCTAAATGTTAATGGTTCATCACAACCATCCAAGAGAGGTAAAGACAGGGAAACACGATGAACAACCTATGCAAAGTAGAGGAGCACTCACAGCGATATGTTCATTAGCTGATGGTAGATACTATTTCTGAACAACTGTTTGCACTAGTTATTATTTGCACTTATTCTACATCTTCCTAACCAAGGATTAGGATAATCTTAGTGCCTGAACTACCAAAATGACAGACCTGGTAGAAAGGAGGGCAACTCCTCTGGCAGCTCTGGAGTGATGCCAGCTTGTATCAGCACATGCTCTCTTTCTCCATTTCCTTCCACCTCCTCTTGCCAGACTTGACTGGTCATGAAACTCTCCCCAGGCCCTGACTACTTGCTGATGGCACTTCCTTGGTTCTCGTGGCTCCATTGGCTGGAAATACTGACATGAGCTGCTTCTCCCTGGAACAAGCAAGAGCCTTCTTTTGTCTAGCAATAAATTAGTGTAAATTATTCTTTCTTCTCCTATGCAAGAAGTTCCTGCAAATGCTGCCACTTTGCAACATGTATGTTATTTCTTAAGACATTAATTTACACAATGAAGCCTCTGCAGGCTTCATTCTTCCCCTCTGCAAAGAACAGAAATAGAACTTGTATCACACTTTGCAGGGACAGGCCCCAGTAACTTACACTGCTGAAAAGGGGATGCAGAGTAGAATTGCCCAGCAGGAATCCTGAGGAGCAAACAGGCCTCATTCTGTGGTCACCCTGCAGACCACTACCAGGGTTGTAGGCCTCATCTTGCAGTCTTCGCTCAGACAACACTCCCACTGACCTCCACAGAACTTCTGTCTGAAGATGGATGCAGGATTTGGCCCAGAAGTTAAAAAAAGCCTTCTCAGCTTTCAAGTGTAGATGATTAATGTCCCAGAAACAGTGGGCAGAGGTTTGGCACACTGTACGAAACTGACTTAAAAGCTGACATTTCCCTGCTCTTTCTCGGCCTCTGTGCTGACAAAGACCCTGAGGCCTGACATGCTGGATCCACCATGGGCACATCCCACCTGCCACAGGACTCAGCTGAGGCACAGAAAAGACCATGCAAAGGACAGAGTCCAGGGCTTTACACAAGCTGCCTTCTATCTCTGCAAGTCTGCAAAGGTTTTTGCTTGTAAGTTTTGCTTGCCACTCAACTAAAACCCTGTGAAGCTCCTCACAGAGATTAGTGTCTCCATTAAGCTCCTCTTTCTGAAAGCCTGTCGTGCACAGGCTGCCCTCCCTCAAAAACCACTCCCTTACAGGTTCTCACATAAAAAAAGGGTATCCTGCACCAAAACTGCGGCATGTACAGCCTCTGAGAGGTGAGTGTAACACAAGGAAGCAGTTGTGCATCTATGACTCTGAACAGGCTGCAAGAAGAAACGATGAGCACGTTGAAGTGTAAGGAAATAATGCATGGTTCTCTTTCCAGCAGCAGCGTGGCAGGCTCTGCACACACCTCTGTAACCACTGCCCTCTCCCACTCCTTCCAGCAGTGATTCCCTGGCTTGGAGCTCAGCACAGGCGAATGGCCAACCCCTGAGAGAACATTTCCAAGCTGTGCACCGCTGTGCAAAGAGACAGAGGAACAGAGGGTGCAGAGCAGTAAAGAGATGGAGGTGTGGGAAGAATGGAAAAGCAACACAATCCTAGCAAGCAAAACAAGGATGATCTCCATTAGGCTCACAGATAAACAGGAATCTCCCATGCTGACGTATCACAGAATCCTTAGGGCTGGAAGAGACCTCTGGAGATCACCCAATCCACACCCCTGCCAAGGCAGGATCACCTGGAGCAGGTGACACAGGAATGTGTCCATGCGGCTTTGGAATGTCTCCAGAAAGGGAGACTCCAGGCCCTCCCTAGGGAGCTGTTCCAGGGCTCTGCCACCCTTAATGTACAGAAGTTCTTCCTCATGTTGAGGTGGAACTTCTTGTGTTTTAGTTTATGGCCACTGCTCCTCATCCTGTCACTGGGCATCACTGAAAAGAGCCTGGCACCATCCTCTGACACCCTCTTTGAGGTATTTATATGCATTAATGAGATCCTTGCTCAGTTTTCTCTTCTCCAGAACAACCAGGCCCAGCTCCGTCAGTCTCTCCTCATAAGAGAGAAGCCATAAGCACCGCTTAAGGCCTCAAATGCATCCTCTTGGTGCCTTGAAAATTCAGAAGCCTTCTGAAGATTTTGGCTTGTACAGGAAGCCACCAGTGGAATGAGAAAACAAATGACATGGTGACAGATCAGGCTATGCCAGTGCATAGTGCTCGTCTATGCACTCTCACTGTGCAGTGAGCAAGGCAGCTGGAGGAAAATGCCACTTCCATGCCCTCCTCATGGAGAAGGAGACTCCTGAAACCTTTGTGAGTACAGAGCAATGAAAGAGAAAACTCTTTATTCATACAGCTTCCTTCCTGCTCAGCAGCTGTATGTTCCGATGGGACCAAGGGCAAAGAGGGAGACATTCCAGTTCCAGTCATGCTCATGTGAATCATTAATCACTGCAAGGACTGGGGAGAGGCCGTGGGTTTATATCCACGCAGCTTGATTCAGGAACTGGGCTCAAAATAAAGGCAGAGAAGCAGAGAGAGTGCCAAAGTGACCAAACATGACTAAAAGGAATATGCAGAAGAACGGAATACCACCTCCTTTTGGGGAACATTCAGATGGAAAGGAGAACAGGGACGAGTATCACAGTGATCCTACACATCCAGCACAACACCCAGTAACTGTCCATGGCTGCTTCCCTCTTCATTTGCTGACACGAAGTGCTGCAGGACTGAGATCAAAGCCAGCTCTGTACAAGCAGGGAACACCTGGGAATTTCTGGTAAAACGTTTTTGCCGGGAAGTTAAAATGGAGCAGTTGGTGAAGAAGAACTAAGGCTAGGGGAGAAAAGTTCAAAATATGCCAGATTTTGCATAATACTTTAAAGAAAAAGTACTTGAAAGCAGAAAAAGCTGTGCTGAGATGAATCAGGGAATAGAAAGAGATTCACTGCTGTACTCCAGACCAGAGCTGTTAGCCAGGCAGCCAGGTCAGGTCTGGGAATAGTAAAGAGTCAAACCCAGCCTAAAAACACTCATGGGGAGCAAGGGAAGAGGGAGCCACATGTCAGAGGAGGTCCTACTGCTGAAAGGAGGCAAATGGGGAAATGAAACACCAGGCTTAACCCGAGCTGGCAGAGAGCAGCAGTTCTGAGGGAGAAAGAGAAAGAAGAAACAGAACGGCTGATGAGACCTCTAAAACAAACAGGACAAGAAAAGGAAATGACAACTGGATCTGGAAGGAAGTCTGATGAGAAGGGGCTTTTCTTCAAAGAGCGGCAGTGAAAGGGAAATACTGCAGTAAGAACAACATTTCCACAATGGAAACTGAGGTAGCAGTTCACAGGTAAAGTGGGAATGTGGTATTGAGGGCCTGGGTAAGAGCTCTGCTTTTAAAATGGCAAAGGGTTGTGGGTCCTCTTCACTACACAGTGGTCTGTGGACAATAGGATGAGAAGGAAAGAAAATCTCCAGCCAGCACCACGGTGCCTTCGCTTTTGGGAAGCTCTGTACTCAGCAATTATGTCTTTCACTTTTAAAAGAAGAAACTCTTGACTTGTTGCCTCTTTAAACTACACAAAGGACTTCATTTCGTGCATTGCAGACATATAACATGAGAGGCAAATCACATGGGGGACACACATGAGGGAACTGCTGACTGGGCTGAGGGCTGGAAAGGGGGCACTGGTCTGGATCTCAGTAAAAGGACTTGTAGAGCACGGAGCTAACCACCAAAGAATTCATGGAGTGGAAAAAAGCCACGGACTTTGGAGACTCTTTCATAGCCCACAGTCTTGCAAAGGTTTGGTTATATGGAAAACTTTAAGGGCAAAGGATTATGGACCAGAATTTGAAAAGTTAGATCATAATTAATTCTAAGGCTCTCAAGAAAATGTTGTGCTGGATAAAAAATAAAACAAACTAAAACACTATTGTAGGAAGTGAGAGCAACAAAAGAGTGGGAAGATTGTCTCGTTTGGAAGGCAACACAGAGGTATACTGGAGTTTGATGGCTGATGGTGTGAAAATCCAGGGAAATGTCCACAGGAAGGACCATCTTCTTCATATCAGACAAAGCAGAACAGTGAATGCATCCTGAGTAAAGGGAGAAGGCAAAGCCGATCTAACAGATCAACCCTACAGTAAAAAGCTAATTAGTCCAAAGTGTCTGATGAATTACCAAGAGTGATCCTCCAGAATTTGAGCAGTATTTCTATTGAGTCCTGTGGCCTTTGGTCTGAAAAGGATCGTGCAGCAGTGGGAAAAGAAGGGAAAGCCTGAGCATCACGGCAACCAAAAAGTCAATTACCCTAACACAGCCCATATACAAATCTCTAAAACAGATCAACTGAGGTAGGAAGAATTGGCCAACATTGTAAAAGCAGTCACTACATCTTAAATACCAAGAAGCAGGCATTCAAACCCAAAAGTTGCACCCAGTCTTCCTTTCCCCTCTGCAAACACGCAGGCAGAACAATTCCTATCACAAAGGACTAGGTATGTCAAACTGGTGAATTCAAACACTGAGCCATCCACTACTTGATAATGACCCTGGAAAACACTGCATGCTGTTTATCTAGTCCAGGTCTAGCTTCTAAAAAGTAGTCTTACCATTAACCCTTTGGATGAAACTTCAGAGTACAGTTATTCTGTAGAATTAACTGAGGGAAGAAAAACCCAAACAACAAAACAACACACAAACAAAAACCAGTGTTTTGCAGACAGGTCAAAACGAAAAAGCCTCTCTTCCACAGAGGAAATTATTCTCATTTAAATCTTCAGAAACTGAGTTCAGCCATATGACAAAAAGTGAGTGCAATGGTTCCCTACAAAACACAGTAGTTTCACTGCTTTATTGAAGTTAGGAAAGAATCCAAATGTTTTTTAAAAAAGAGTAATTACCTTCTAAACTGTCATTCCCTATGCTTCAGGGATGTGGTAGTATCACATAAATGTTAAAATACACAATTTTACCTTTTGTCTGGACAGAGTCCAGTTAATGAAAAGTTTATGAACAGTCATGCAATGCATTAGCTCAATACATTTTGGGCTAATGTGCTGTAACAGCTTCTGTATTTTGAGCTGTCCTTACTAATGATCCATGGCTCTCTAAAAGAAGCAGTGAACAGGCAAAATAAAACCCAGGATGGCCTAATCCCATCTTACAAGACTTCCCTGCAAAAGCATCACACACATCAGCTGCACTACGGGTCACTACTGCAAGAACTCTGTCCCTACACAGTTTTGGGGCCTGATTCACAACACCCTTTGCAAACGGTCCCATGGGATTCAGCTGCTCTTCCCATATCTTGTAAGGATGGAGGGGATGATGCACCACCAGGAACAAATCTGTCCTTCTGACCTCACCATGAGCAGCAGCAGCAGCCAGAGCAGCTGAGCCTACCTGTGGCACAAAGGGCGATGAAGGTTTGTGCATGCTTCCGGATCAAAAGCAACTTGTCTTTAGGGAGAGGCACCTTCCTTAGGATGTGTTCAATGAAATCGTGTGGGGTGACGGCTGCAAGGTTCCACTTCAACTTCCCCAGCACCACCAGCTCCCATTCCTGTAGAGGGGGGACAGGGAGAGCAAAAGAGAAGAAAAGCCATAAGAAAGCCTGAAGAAAACCTCTGCTTATTTCTTATTATAACTTTATCACTGCTTAATTCATTTTGCTCAAACCCTTTTTTCCATACGCCTCTACTGCTTTGAAGTTGTTGACTTTATATTCTTTTTTTTTTTTTTGAACACCAGAAATGTCAGACTCTACTGAAAATAATGAGACCTGGCAGCTCCTGCCAAGGTTTTACTTTTTTTTTTTTTTGTATCCAGTGCTGAATGCCCACCCAGAAAGTTTAGCCTGCAATTAGATATTGCCAAGGTCACTGTGGTCCTTCCCTAGTAACTTCTTTTAAATGGCTAGAGTCCTTACTTTATAGCCATTTAAAGCCCTAGGGACAGCCATGCACAAAAATAACCTAGATATACATTCCTTTTTTCAAAACTGGGGAAGTTGGCTTGATGGCATTCCCTCCCAAAACTGTACTCCAAAGGTCCCGCAGATAAATCTGATGGTACTTAAACTACTCCAAGACAGGCTCTGCAGAAAGGAAACACACACAACACAGCCAAGAAGTAGCCTGTGTAAATTATCTGCCAGTAAATCATGTAGGAGCCATTCCCAGATTCTTTGCACGCCCAAAACTCCCACTGCAATCAAAGGAAAACTTGGGCGTGTACGTAACTACCGGCCATTCCCTGGAATGGGATTCCATGTGCAAACAGCACCCGATCTCCAGATCCAGCCATGGGGTGCATGACCTGCATGTTTCAACATTTAAACCGAGTTCTGAACATCTTACAGTGCCCCACAGAGTGAGCAAAGCTCAGGCCTCCGACTTGCCTTTGTCTCATCCATCAACTATTAGCTATTAACTAAATTCCACGCACTGATTCCCAAGTCCTGATGATGTCTGATGGAGCCCAGCGTGGTGGGGAGCCCCAGCTGAGCTCACAGAGCTGGCAAGTAAAAAAAAAAAAAAAAGTCCTTTAATTTTGCAGCCGAGGAGACGTCAACCAGCGTTGCTGAGAAACCATAAACATGGACCCCACAATGCCATTTCTGCAGTCGTTTCCCTGAATAGATGCCCACTTTAACAGTGAGTTACTTTCCTACGAACATTCCTGCTGGATTATGACAGAGCCCTCCATGGCCTGAAAAATCTCACATATATGCAAAAGACCGCAGAAACCAGATGGGTTTTTTTTAATTTCTGAAGAAAACCTGTAAAATGTTGGAACAGTGTTGGCAACTATGTGAACTAAGGCCTCCTCTTCCCAGCATTACTGACATGACAGGTTTTGAGAGTGAACAGTCAACCCAGAGGACCAAATACAAGGAAGCACTTTAAACACATGCTTAAATCCATGTGGCACAAGAAGGTAGGGACATCGTTCCGCATATTTGCACATGGGGACCACGGCACTTCCCCTGCCCATCTGTGCCACCAACGGGACACCTCATGGCCCTGACAGCCGGGCAGGGTTTGAGGGCAATGCTCTTTTACTCTGCGGAAGCACAAGCTCCCAACCCCAACCCCTCCCCAGGGGGAATTCCCAGTGATTCATAGGAAAAATTCTCCTGCAACTCACATGGTTACAGCCCTCTCTCTGACCTAGCATCCATGTCACCAAGGGGCCCTGGTGCATGTCCAGTGCTCCACATCATGATGTAAACATCACTTATTTCCTTCAATAACTATCAACGCACTTCTGCTTCCACGGTGTCTGAACTGAGAGAAGCAGCAGACACGGGGTGGTTTAACTGAGCCCGTGGGGTCAGGATGGGGCAGGCTGGAAGGGACCACAGTGGGGCACCTGGTGCCACCTCCCTGCTCCAGCAGGGCTATCCCAGAGCACAGCGCACAGGACTGTGTCCAGACAGCTCTAGAATATCCCCAGTGAGGAGACTCTACACCCTCTGTGGACAATCCATTCAGTGCTCGGTCACTGAACAGTGAAGAAGTTCTTCCTCGTGTTCAGGTGGAACTCCCTGGGCATCAGTTGGTGCCCGTTGCCTCTTGGGCACGGCCGAGCATCCCGGGCCCCCCCCGAGCATCCCGGCCCCCCC
>VWZW01004014.1:101265-133809 GCA_013397115.1 Edolisoma coerulescens | reverse complement strand
CGCCGCCTCCCACGCCAGCCCTCGCCCTCTCCATCAGAGCGGATGGGAGGGGTGGGACCAGCTTTGCCGACTCCCGCCGGAGTCCAGCAGCAAGGCTGCCCTGGCAAAAGCTGTCTGGGACACGGTCCCGCAGCGAACCCGCCCGTCGGAGCAAAGGGCTACTTCGGCAGCAAAAAGCCAGCGATAGTGTCGCCCACTCTCCCTCTGCCCCCATCTCCCGGTAGCGGGGGACAGCCGAGAGCAGCACCTTCCCCACAAACTCAGCCCCGCGCACCCCTCGTCCCGTCCGCGGAGCGAGCAGCCCTCGGGCGCAGCCGAGATACGGGGAGCTGCCAGGCACCGTGTGTGGCCCCGNNNCCGGCAGCCGAGCCGCGGGTTACCGGGACCCGGGCAGAGCTGTGCCCGGCAAGACTCGCGTTTGAGGAGCGGCGAGGAGGGGGAACCCCCCGGCGCACGGCGAGGACGGCGAGCGGGACCCGCTGCGGCGCGCTCCGCAATGAAAGGCTCTTTAACTTCCACCATTCATTTCCCCTTCCTGGCTGCTCCTCCGAACAGGGAGCGTGTTGTGTCAGCGCACGTTTTCCTTCTCCAAACTTAAATTCATAAGCGCTTCCGTCTGGCTTTGTAGCCCGACAATGCAGCGATTGTGATTTATGTGGGTTTTGGGGGGGAGGACAACGGGTGTCCCGATTGTCCGTCAGCGACTTTCCGAAGTGGGGTGATGTCTGGGGCACGGCGGGGAAGGGATGCGGGGCCCCCCGCGCCCCGCGATGGGGCGGCAGCCGAGGGCACCGCGGGCGGGCCACCGTGCTGGGCGTGTGATGGGGATGTCCCGTTAGGGAAAAAACCCCTCCCTAAATCAATATTAAATGGAAGCGTGCCAGCTCTGCACGCGGAGGTGCCGCTGATCTGCAGCAACGTCGTGAAAAAAAAAAAAAAAAAGAAAAAAAATAACCAACCAAAACAACCAAAACACTTTCTCCCGGTGCGACGGCTTCTATGTGCTCGGTGCCCGTTTCCAGCGGGGAAACACCGTCCCTGGGAAGCGCGGCCGGCGGGCAGGGAGCCAGGGACCCGCGGCCGCGGAAGCCAGCGTGCCCGACCTGCCCCTTCGCCTTGTCGCCGTGCCCACGGGCGCTGCTGCATGCATTTGGAGGCAGCAGATGTTTTAACAGCCTCCGTGTAGAGATAACCGAGTGCCATATGTTAAATATCACCCTTCCTCCGGAAAAAAAAAAAAATAAAAAAAAGAAAAAACAAAACAAAACAAAAACAAAACCACCAAAAAACCCAACCCCTTCCCCGAAAAAAAGGGCAAAAAATAATAACATAAAATAATACAATAGCAAAACCCACCCTTTAGCACTCTCTCCCCTTCTTTTGCTGAGCTGCCTCACCCATTTAAAAGCATAAATGATTAAATCAAACATCGCGGGGATGTGCGCGCAGCCCTGGGCGGGCGCTCCCGCGGAGCTGCCGCCGCGGTCGCGGGGGAACCGCGCTCCCGGGACAGCCGCTCCTCCTCCCCAGCCCTGCAGCCCAGAGGGAAGGGGGCTGTGCTGCTCCCAACCCCACCGCAGCCGCCGGGTGGCAACACCGCCGGCATTATTTAGGTCTTGGGACACTTCTGCAGGGCACCAAGTCGGGTGTCACGGCTCCTCATCCCGAACCCGACGCGCGGTTATCGTGTGATCGATAATATGTAATGATATTTTATTTGGCTCTGTTGGAGAGCGCTGCAAAGCTCTTGGGTTTTCTTAATAAATCCTAAATTCGTCATCACTCCTATTTATTTAATTTATTTTCCCATCAAATCCCAGAGAACCATCAGGAAGATGCTTCAGGGGACAGGATGGGCTCAAGCTTTGCAGAGCAATAGACAAGGTGTGAGTGCGCCCGGCGGCCGCGGAGTTTTTGTTTGTTTAAATGGAATAACTATTCCTTTGCAGTACTTGAAACCTGAAGGCTGGAGTGTGAAACATGAGAATCTGAAAGTGAAACCGACTGGAAGCCAAAAAAGAAACAGATGAACGTCTTTCCACTGTCCGAGCTGAGGAAAGCCCCAAAAGCAAACAAACATAATGAATAATAAAATGTGCAATAGCTTTGAAATAAAGTTATTCCGGCTTCAGTCACTGGAAACAGTCTATCTTGGTGGTTTGGGTTATTTTTAATATATCTGATTTTTAGCCGTTCAAAGGTAAATTATATCATTCCATGCTGTGCATTCAACAGGACAAACATGATAAAAATTATCTTTTATTTCCTCTGTTTTTTGATGAAAGACTAGGAAATTATTTGAATAGCACAGGATCTGCTGCATATCATCCATGTGTTTTCAAGGAGTATTTTAATTGTACAGGTAGTTTTCAACTCTAAATAACTGTGTGGTGGCAGCTTTATAATTATCAGCCATATCAAACAACGTAAGTACTGAGCAGGTGAAACATACCCTGTAATAAAACTATTCTTGCCTTTAAAGGCTGGTTTTATGCAGGCTCAATAGTTAACAGCATTAAATAATGGATTCTGTGTGATTGATTAACATATTTTTAATTAATTGCTCCTTTCTGTTTTGTGCAAAGTTTCTTCTTTAACCTTTCTCATTCCTTAGTTTAAACTTTTTCAGAGCAGTAATTAGAAACTGTGTTTGTGCAAAGAGTGCACGACTCCAGTCAGATTTCTTCATTAGGTGAGATGGGAAAGGAGTCAAAAATAAAGCTACAAGGATGATCATGTACCTGGGGCTGCTGTTTTATGCTGGAAGACTCGATAAACTCATCACATTTAGCCCAAAGAATTCCCAGGCTGACATTACTGCCTTATCTGGCAGGGGTGCTGCGTCCTTTGCAGCCGCCGCGCTCCTCTTCTGGGGGGGCAGGGTGATAAGGCTGCGTTCGTTTACTCGGACAAGGAACAGGGAACAGGTGCCTCCCACGCGCCAGGAAGTCAATGGAAAGTGACATTTTTTACCCTGGCATGCAGAACTGGACAGAAACGCCGTCATTCTTTCCTTGGGTTTGGGGTGGGGTTTTTTTGCTTTTGGAGCAGATATTTGAAAGAGCAAGCACGGTTCTGATAAGTTACAGGTATGAACCACTGATATCTATTTCATCATTAATAATATGATAGAATCTGAAGGTGACAATCCCCCCCTCCCTTTTTTTTTTCCTTTTCTCCTCACTGCCTATGAATCAGCTTCCTTTTCTGCTTAAAACAGCTTTGCTGTTAACCTCTTGCATTCCCTACCTGCTGGCATGTTTGTACCAGTCCTTAGTTCAAGGGCGGCTTCAACATTAAATGCACAAGTTTTTTTCTTTTCAGACTATTAGGAGAGATCAATAAAAGACTTTCTGTCCCCAAACCTTCAGCAGAGCTCCAATTTTAAGAGCATCTTGCTGTGACGTAGCTTCCTTCCTTCCTTCAAAAGCAACACTCAGACTTTTCTCTGTGGTCTCTCAGGTGGTTCTGCTCTTACTAAAACAAATGTGGAGCTTCAAATCCATTTTATTTGCTTTCTGTCTACACTGAGGTAAAGATTTCGTATTTCATACACATGTGTAGCACGGCCAGGTCTATACAAACAGGGGACAGGAAAGGCAGATGTTATGAGGAAATTGCTCCTTTTATGGGGATTTGGGAAGGGCATATCTCAGTTGTCTTAACAGTGCTGGGAACTGCTAAATAATCACGGTATTTACTCCCAGGAGAGCAGCTGTATTTGAAAGGTAAGTGCAATGATTCTGTTAATCTGCAGGGAGAGAATTATCCTGACACAGGTTCCCGCACTGAATAGTTTGCTGAAACATGTGAGGCATATATTGTCTGGCAAAGAGCGAGATATTTTAAATGGAGTTTCATCTGCGTGGGATTTTGGTTTGGAAGCCATGTGAATGACTGTGGGATGGGGATAAGCTGGACCTCTCATCGCGTGCAAATGTGTAGAGCGCATCCAAATTCTGAAAACAGGCGGATTTTTAAAGGGAAGAATGGCTTGCCTTGTTACCTCTGTGAAAGCAGCAGAAATTGTCCATGAAGAAATATTAGGCTCTCAACCAGTATTTTGGATGTCCCCTTTACATTCCAGGGACAATCTCTAGATCTGTTGACTTTTGTCTTCTTAACATGATCAGACAAACCAACAGAATAAACTTACCGCCTGACAAAGAGACAAACACATAAAACCCTCAAAACAATAGTAGCACAAAATAAAATGGTGTAAATAAATTCTCTCTACTGAGACAAACTATTTTACTTGTTAATTTTGTCTTCCAAAACTGCTGAATTAAAGGCTGTTCCCATGGATAAACTGTCAGGATATTTTACTGTTCGGCTCTGTCTTGATTACACCTACACCTGGGAAAATTAATTGCTTTAAAAATATTAATAGCCTAAAATATTACATTGCATATAATATTAATGACCACCTGAATGCAGTGCTATCATTTGTTTCTTTTTTCTCTCCTTCTCTTTTGGGAATGCAGCATTTTAATCCTGTAATGGAGTGTTCCAGCACCAGTGTGCTTCAAAACTATGCATTTTATAGTGGTCAAATTGAAGCATTTTGAAAGGTGTTGCCCCTTCTCACAGTGGCACTTAAGCCAGAGCCTTCAGTCACTGGCCAGGTGCCACATGGCTTTTGAATAAATGGCTTTATTGAGAATTCAGACAGTGTGGGCAGTGAGAAAACCCTGTCACCCATGAGCTCCTCAGCCTCCCTGGCTTCCCCAAATCGTTCTGCTCAGCACTGGTGCCCCTGGTGAGGCTTTGCTGGGCATTTGAGTAAGTGATGGGCAAACAGGAGCTCAGGGACTGTTCCTCTGTGCAGGGGGGTGACAAACATCTTTGTTCCAAGCTCAGCCCACAGCTATTTCAGATCTCAACTCCCAGCATTTACACGCAGGCAGGTTTTGGCTGACTGAGGTGTCTTGCTAGGCATGATCAAAGTCACATCTGCTTTGTCTGAGTTCCATCCAAAGCCTGAGGAGGTTCTTGTTTGGTCTGGGCAAAGCTCCTGATGTGGGCGAGAAGGTCGTTTGGGCAGAGGCAGGAAGGCTGGTGAAGTGATAGCTGCCCTCCTGGTGAAGTGGAAAGAAATTCTCACAGGTCTCTGTGAAATCCACTGCTGCTGCCCCTGGAGAGCTCCCAAAGCTCCTCCATCACTCCACAGGGGCAGAACACTTCAGCAGCTGGGCAATGGTGAGCGATTTCTCAAGGGCTGCATCTCCCCGGGGGTGTCCGAGGAAATGTCCTCCCCTCTCTGCAGCTCTGCTACCTCACCCCGGCAGCATTTGGCTTTTTACTTTCAGCTAAGAAACCCTCTTGCTGCACTGCTGTTTTCCCTGAATCTGGAGCTGGAGTTAACAGGCAGACACAACTTCCTATGCATGACCTTATGCTGCCTTCCAGATGTTTCATTGCATGTAAATATACACAGGTCTGAGGGAAACTTTGCTCTTATAAAGAGTTAGATTGGAAGTCATCTGGTGCAGTCCGCTGCTCACAGCAGGGCCACCTTCCAAGCTGGACTGGGTTGCTCAGGGCTTTGTGCAGCCAAAATATCCAAGGATGAAGATCCCACAGTCGCTCTGGGTAATGCCTCAGTGCTGCACCAGCATCAAGTGGAAGAACCTTGTAAAGAACCTTTGTTAAGAAAGGTTAAGAACTTAACTTCTGCTTCTTTGTTAAGAATCCTTGTGCCTGGTAGGAGTTTGCCTGGCTATAATTCTGGTCCATCCCCTTGAAGACTCCTGAGTATCTGAAAAGCAGAAGGAAGAAGTGGTGGGTGCTTGCTGGCCACTGGCATAGTTCCATATACGTAACTCAGGATGTAGCATGCAGGATCTGTAGTGTGGCTTTTATTGGTGAATGGAACTAAACTGCCTTAGTAACTAAAAAAATCACTAACACATGTCCCACACTGCTCTCCTTCATTGAAACCTCCAGATCTCCTCCACTGTCTCCTCCCTTGGCTCTGTTCTTGGTCCTTCTTCATCCCTGCTGGTGCAAATCTGTACCCCAAGCAAAACTCTGTTGTGCTGTTGTCTCATTTCTCTGTGTGCTGAAACTCTCACCTGGGCTTTCACCTCATCCTCGCATGGCAATAACCTCTTGGAGCAGGTTCCTCTGGTGATGTTGGTAGGTCCTCTGCTGTCCTTCAGCTCTCCCCGAGGTACTGTCTGCTGTCTGGGCTGGGGGCCCTTTTGCCTGAGTGAGTTCTCATGCCCAGACATGGACTGTTTCTTTTTCGGGTTTCAAATTTTTATTTAGAAGGCTCATTGATGCCAATCGCCATCCTCAGAAGAGAAGCTTCCCGCAGGTCAGGAAAACACCATTTCTGTTTTACAAATATCTGAGGCTCTGTGCTGTTGAGCAACGTCTTACATGAGCTCCACGGCACATCGTGGAGTGGCACTGCCTTTCCAGTGTCACAGCAGTTCCTGGACAGAAGCACCTCCCTCATCAGAGAGGAAGGTTCGTTTTCCAGATGGTTTCCACACTTGTGTTCTAGCACCACCTTCTCTTGTGCCCCTATCTCACAAATGTTGCCCTGGAAAGAAGGGAGGGGAACTGGTTTCTCCGTCTATGAATAGATGGACTATTAGAGACTGTTGGCACCTGAATGGGCTTGTTATCTTCAGATAACAAAGGAATTGCTCCATCCTGGAGAAGGTCAGGTTACGCAGATTCTCTGGGAATTGAGGGACAAGCATTCCCTTAGAAGCAGGGCTAAGAAGCCATTTGCAAAGAAAGCTTGGGAAGGTAAAATATCAGGAAGGGAACACACCTCTGCAGAAGAGAATCCTTTGTAATGAATCAAGTACCTGTGAAGGGGAGCTACAGAAGAAAGGCTTCAATTTGATGTAGTGTCCAGGAGTGAAAGAAGGTCGTCCTAAGAGGATTTGGAATGGGGCTGACAAAGGACAGTGAAGAACCAGAAGCACATTAAATGCACAAGGCTCTGCTGTTGCATTATTTGGCTCTGTAGATTTTCTTGCACATCTCAAGTACAGCGTGATTATTTTTACAAACATTACACAATTGCTCTGCTATGTATTTTAATAGTTATTTATCCCTGAGGTGGTAAATTATAAAGTAGAGGGCCTGCAAGGGTGAGATGTAAACAGAAATACGAGTTGGAACTCCTGGAGTGCTGGGAAAGCCAATACTAATCTCTCTTTCTGGCTGTGGGGTCTCAGGAAGGAGGACTCAAGGGAGGAGCCATGTCCTGAGAACACACTTAAAAAACTCCTGTTCCTGGGATCTGTTTGGTTTAAAGCAGCATAAAAACCATCTACCATGTCCCACACACAACCCTGTTATGAATAATCAAAATATTATATGTAGGGTTTTGAGAGGACTCAGCAGGTTTGGGGGACAGAGGTTTGGGGGTTTTTTTTCATTTTGTCCTTTTTCCTGTGAAAATCAGGGACAGATTGAAATCTGCTGACTCCAGCACTTAGACGATGGTTCAAATATGGCTTGGAATTTCCAAACCCTGCTGGGAATCAGAGCATATGTCCAGAAGAGCATCAGATACCCAGAGAAAGTTAGAAGTAGAGGTAATTTGGTTTATCTTCAGAGCTGAGTAGTAATTATAATGTTTGCTGACAACTTTCGGATGCTTACTGTAACCGTAGCTTTCCCCCCCCCTCACACCACAGAAACAGCATATTCTTGTCATGCAGCTGTTGCTTACTGTGTCTTCCTTCTGCTTTGGGTGGATTTTCCCATGTTCATATCCGTAGCTTTTGAGTCCTTCTGTCGGTGAACAGCTGCAGGCTGATACTAGATAGAGCTGGATTTTTTTCTGTGTTCACACACAAGCAGGCTTGTGAACAAAAGATTTTTAAGGAAGCTGATAAATGAACAAGGTCTTTTGGACGATGCAATGTTGCTAACGGTGCGGACAATGGAAATCCTTGTACTTGTCCTCACTGAAAGCCAAGGAAGACATAACTCAAGCTGTTTTATCTGTGAGCCTCCAAGCTTTTCCCTACAGGCTCCAGAGAGGATGTTCCCCAATGGACTCATCTTTCATGTGACAGAAAGGGAAGTGCTATCTCCCAGCCTAATGCTTGCCTTTCTATCTGCCATTTGACTTGGACGTGGCCTTCTGAGGGGAGCTCCTGTTTTTAGAGCTTCAGGGAGGATCGGGCTTTTCCCCAGAGTTCCAGACAGGGCATGTGCAAATCGCAGAGCTTCCCTGTGCCTCCAAGGGAAGCAGATACACTTCTCTGGATGGATGTCCATCTCAGCCCTGCTCTGAGGCTGGACTCTGTGCACTTTGCCAGCTGCTCAGCTGCTGGGCCCAGCCAGGCACAGTGGCTGCCATTGTGTCCAGAGGGAATGGGAACGGGAGCGTGTGTGGGGAAGCTGAATGTACATTTGTCCTGTTCCTGCAGCTCTCTCACGTTTCCTTTGGGTTCTGCCTGAGGACCCTGGGGACAGCAGCTTTATTTGTTTGTTTTTCCTGTTCTTAGCTTCTTTTTCCATTCTTGAAGTAATTATTCCACTTATATGAAAAAAGCCATTTGCAAATCAGCAGCGACTGACCCATTTGGCTGCCGTCATCCAGTGTCCACTCTAGCACACAGGGGGACAAGGACAGAGACAGATCCTGGTGCAATGGGAAAGGGCACCACAGGGAATTCTCTGGCCAGCTCACCCCAAACAAAGTACAGGAGGCTTTTTGAGGAGGAAAAGGAGAGGCCAGGGTGTTCAACAATGGCTTTGGCACAGAGCTGGCCACCCTTTGCCCCCTCTGCCAAGGGGCTTTGCCAGCATGGACATTTGTGTGTGGAGTGTGGGCTCCGGGTGGGGGAGGCAAATACAGACAGATGGATAAGGGAGGGTAGAAGGGTTATGGCCAGCTCTGCTCAGCCTCCCTGTGTCACAGCTGCTTGGGACACTGCCAGGGGTGGGCTCTGGATTGAGCATGAGGAGAGGCAGGGGAAGCACCAAACCCAGGCCTGACACTGGAACACAAAAAGAAAGCAACAAAAGAAATTTGAGAGTAGCTGGAGACAAAATACAGGGTTAGGTGTATCCTTGGGCTGAACTGGCTCAGCTGTGTCCAATTGTTTTCCCACTTTGCTTCATCTGTCTCTTGTCTTAGCTGCAGCATTGCAAGGTTAAAAGATCAGGCCATTGATTTGTGTTTGGGCACAGTCAGACACCTGAGGAAACACCGTCCATGCGCCAGCAAGGAGACCCAGGCTCATCTCCACTTCTCTTAGGGCAGCCCCAGTGTTACACACCTGTGGTGAAATACGTGAAGGCTTCCATGGCATTCTCCCTCCTACAGGTGGTAGAAGGGCAGAGTGAAAGCATGACATGATTTTTAACAGCTTTAGACAGTGCAGCCTGCCCTGGGTAAATGTCAGCCTGCCCAGACACACTGCTTTGTTGGAGTAGGCCTGTGGGCACTATGGCCTTGTGGGGAAGAGTCAGACTTGTGGAAGGTTTATCCTGTGGTCAGCTGGTAAAAATGCGATAGTCTGGCTGAGTTAGCTCTTGTATGAACTGCCACAAAGCCAGAGTGCCAGCCTCTGCTCTGGAAAAGTTATTCCCTGTCTTCATCCCATCAGTGAGATCAGCACCTGTAACTGAGTGGGTTGAGGAAGAGAAACTTGAAGGGGTAAGTGGTATTTGGGATACAGCTGGTCCACTTTTGGCACTTTACAACAAATGTGCACTTTTCCCTGTACTAGTCTTTGCACAGGAAGGTGCTGAGCCTCTTCACCATCCCACAGTCCCTTCCATGCTGCTCTTGTCTCTCTCAGCCCCTACAGAGATTTGGCAGTGGCAATGCCCCCAGTGTCCTGTGATTGCTGCTCAGCATGCTGGATGGTCCCAGCTCATTTCTTCCCTGGGCTCCCTGCCCTCCACTGCAGCCCCACCTGCTGCCCCTCATTGTCCTGCTGCCTGTGTGGCCAGGCACACAATGGGAGCCTGGGCTGTAGTTTCCAGCCCCACAGGGACAAAGCTCTCCAGGCAGTGTGGATGAAGTGTCATCCTAAGAGTGGGGTCTCATGCTGGGGACATATTGCTTGCCTTACCTTATTACAAATGTGCTTCATCTGACACTGAGAATGGAGGAAGGGGTTCCTTAGAAGCTTTTTGTTTTCTATTCCCACTAATTATGGCTTAATACTGTGGTAGAAGTGTGGATGGGGTGTGAGTGAGGCGAAGGAAAAACATGGGACCTCAGGCACAGAAGGAACAGGGCCAGAGAAGAAAAGTCAGAAGAACAAGAGGAAGCTTTTTTTGGGGGGAGAGAAGGGGGAGAGAGTAAAATGTGTCAGTTGTGTGAAAAGTGGAGACCTGCAGGGAAAAGCAGGGCTTAAACTGTGCCTAGGGTGCTGTGCCAGCAGGAGCTAAGCTCCAGCAGTGGGGACTGATGGAAAATGACAGCTGCAGTTTAAGTCAGGGAGGCTTCAGGGCCATCTCCCATCACATTTTGACAGGCTGCAGCGTGGTACTGGCCCAGAGATACTGCACCATCTCAGCTGGCACTGGGGGGAATTAAGAAATCTGGCAGTAATCGGAGCAAACCCGGGAGCTGAGGTGAAGGAGCACTGTGTCAGAGACAATCCAACTGCTATAAAGGCTTTTAGCTGAAGACTTAAAGAAAACAATGTGTCTTGGAGGGATTGCTCACACAGTGACTTAATATTTTGCACTGAAGAATTATTACTATCTATAAAAGCTTATTAATGGGGACAGTACTTTGTAAACAAGAGAAACAAAAATTTTGCTCTAAAATCTAGTATGCGATTAGAAGGGGTCACCTTCCTCCCCAAGGCAAGTCCTCTGCAAATCACAGGCTGCTGAGCAAAGGTGCTGAGCTCAAAGGCGTTCATCCACCATTTATTTCCAAAGACCCATCAGAGCTCAGAAGATTTTTCAGCTCTCCATAAGTAAATCCTTCATGAAAACCCCCCAAAAAAGGTATGGGAGAACTGTGTCATGGGAAAGTGATCAAGGACTTTGCTGAGATGGTCTGCTCCTGCACTAACAGAGAGTTTTACTTCACTGTTGTTCCTTAAAAGTGGTTCTTCACCAAACAACTTCCAAACTTTCTGGTTTGTTGGGTTTGTTTGGTTGGTTGGTTTGGTTTGTTTTGTTTGCTGTTTTGTGGTGTTTTGTTGGTTTATTTTTTCCCACAAAGAATTGACCCAGCAAAAATATTCAGAAAAAAGTGACAAATAAAGAGTTTTTGGTGCCAAGCAGAGCTGGAGGGGAAGTTTCTGATGAGGTGGAAAGGGAAAGGCTGTTTGCAAGTCTCTTGGAGAGCAGTAGGAACAGTATGCACTGAGTATCAGAATATTCTGAACTAGAAAGGACCCACAGGGATCATCAAAGTCCAAGCAAGTAGCATGGGAATTGCTGGCAAAAATAAAAAATGAGACTTTCTTGTACCAGGCATGTAGACAATCATATCAATAATATCATATTAGTATTTGTTATCACAAAGATAAAAGGGTGAACACAAGGAGAGAAGGACAGATCAGACAGTTTTCATTAGAAAATAGCAATCCTTTAAAATGCTGAGTTCTTTTGTAACCTGGTTTCAGTTTCTCTGAGATCCTGTATAGGAAAACTCAGGAAAAGGCCCAGTCTCATTTTTAAAATAAAATAGCGTCATTTTCCTCTTTGAAAAAAACCTCTTTCAATGAGACTTTATATTGAATTTGTGTGATCCTTTTGTCAAAGAAAATCTGAGCATGAACTAAATCCTCAGGACTGTTCTGAAGAACTTTACCATTGCTGATGAAACTTTTGTCTGTGGAGAAGTGTGGAATTTTCGGTCTCCTCTGTGCTTGAAGCTGAGCTGCATTTGGGCTTCCAAAATCCTTTCGTGTGAGTGGAATCCACATACAGCTGCTGGATATGTTTCCTTGAGAGTCTTTGGAGCATCCATGAGCCCTAAGTAGATCAAAGGTGCATCACGGGGGAAAGTTGTGGAGAGATGTGGGGAATAGGTGGGCTCAGTCAAGGTGCTGAGCAATCTGGTCACAGTTCAGCACAGCTTTTAGCAGGCTTAGTTTCATTCTCAGTGACTCAGTAACAATTTACATGCCTGAAGTTAAGCACCTGCTCAGGGATTTTGCTGGATTGCACCCCTGGGATGAGGTCTGCTTTTAACACACCACTTCCAGACCCTTGTCCTCCTCAGTTTCACTGCTCTAGCCCAGATCCCCACCTGATTCTTCTCCCACCCCTTATTTTCTAGGTCCCAGTAGAAACTCCCAAATACCTCTGCCATTTTTTTTTTAATTTTAAATTCCACTTGTGTTTGTATTTATTCCCAGTTTATTATCAGCTGTAACTTTCATTCATGCACAGATCATTCATCCGTTCTTGAATGCAATTGAATAACACTGGAACTAACACTGATGCTTTTCACACCTCGGGAATGAAACAAACAAAGCCTTTCCAATATGATTCATTGGTTTTTGTCATTTCCCTTTGTTTCTGTTCTTCCAGCCTGTTTGCTGCCCACATGTTAGTTGTTTTGGTTTGTTTTTTTCTCAAGCCAATTTGGACTAATTTCTCCACTGTTGGTTTCATAGGACACAGGATCAAATATTTTGGTAAAATCCAAGCACATTGTATCCTCTTAAATTCCCTTCACCCCCTAATTGTGTAATCCATCCACAAATTAATCAAAGTTGTCAGGCAAAAACCAGTTTTGTGAACCTCTTGCTGCCTATTCCTCATGATTCACTTACCCTGGAGATATCTAAATATGTACCACCCCCATCCTGCCACACCATCGTTGCTTCCATGCTGTATTTTGGATAGAAGCTGGACTTATGGGATGAGGGGGGCCACCCTGTGTTACACTGGGCTGTCCTGGGAAGAAGGAATGCTGCTGGGAAGGGTGTGTTCCTGGATGCACAACCAGATGGAACCGTTCCCTGCCAAATGAGCAGTGACTGGGAGTGCTTTCACATGGTGTCATCCTTAGTCCGTGGTCCAAAGGGCACTTTGGAAACAGTAGGCACCAACTCTTCAGCAATCAGAGGAAAGCCAACAAAACCACTGATTTCTTGGACATTTGGGTGTCTCACTAATGGTCGGAAATGACCCAGCCATCAGTGTCGGACAGGCTGTTTAAACTCTTGCACCTTGGAAAACCCTGGATATCTCATCCAAGGCCCCAGGGCAGCAGGGGAGGGGGGGATTCTGCCCCTCTGCCCTGCTCTGCTGAGACCCCCCTGCAGGGCTGCACCCAGCCCTGGGCCCAGCACAGGAAGGACAGGGAGCTGCTGGAGCCAGTCCAGAGGAGGCCACAAAGTTGATAAGGGGACTGGAACACTTCCCCTATGGGAACAGGCTGAGAGAGTTCACCCTGGAGAAGAGAAGGTTGTATGGAGACCTCATAGAAACCTTCTGGTGTCTGAAGGGAGCTCTTCATCAGCAACAGCAGTGACAGGAACTTTAACACTAATGGAAAGTAGGTTTAGATTGGATATGAGGAAAAAATTGTTCCTTGTGAGGAAAAAATTGTTCCCTGGCACAGGTTGCTCAGAGAAGCTGTGGCTGCCCCACCCCTGGAGGTGTTCAAGGCTAGGCTGGACAGGGCTTGGAGCAACCTGGGATAGTGGAAGGTGTCCCTGCCCGTGGCGTAGGTTGGAATTTGATGATCTTTAAGGTCCCTTCCAACCCAAGTCATTCTATGTTTCTGTGGAAGTCTGCACGTTGGAGTGACCAGGCTCCGAGCTATCCCTCACTTAAAAGGGCTTTTTAGGAAAAGGGCCACTGCAGTGGGAGGAAGGACATCCTTGTAAGCCCATAGTGGAGATACACATATTTGAATCAAAAGGGTGAATGTACAGTGCTGCAAGTGCTGAGGAACAGAAAAGATTGTATGGAAGGAGAAAATGAGTTTTAACAAGGAGCTACCACAACAAAAAACAATCCAAGCAGTAAAATGAGAGTTTGAAAATAATAATTTTTTTTTTTAATAGCTAAATTTTTGTTGCTTTTCAAATCAGGGTCAGGGGTGCGCTATAAAACCATCTGGGAGAGAAAACAATGAAAACCAAAACTAGATGATCATACATCTGGCATTTTGTATCATGAGTTTTCTCCATGTGTGTGGGTGCTCCAACAGAGCTACTTGCATTGCATACTTGAGAGCGATTCAATGACCACAAAATATTTCTTTTATTCCAGGGGAAAAAAAAAAATAAATCTTGCTGAGATTTTCAAAACTCTCTGAATCTTTCCAGCAGGCTTCTCTGGAAGCTGTGTTTCAGGTGAGTGTGATTTTGAGATGGCCCCCCTATGCTTTGACTGGCAGACACTCCACATGGAACTGTGGAGCATGTTTGCTTCCTGGGAAAGGGAGTTGCAGTCCTGAGGCTGGGATCTCTCTCAGACCAGGAATCCCAGCCATGTAGTGGAGTTTTCCTTTTAAGCAAGGTGGCAGGAGAGCAGGGATGGGTAGCCTGCAGTGAGGAAGAAGCTTGTGAGCTCCTCCATTGCCACTTCCCAGGAAGCAGCATTCTGGCACCATTGAAAAGGGCTGATGGGTACTGACCCAGCTCAAAATGAAACATGCCTTGGTGTTTTTTGCTTACCAGGCCCTAAAGGCCCCACCTGGACGGATACACTGTTGGCTGCTCGGTGAAAGCTGATACACAAACAATACCTTGTAGCCTAAGTTTGCCTTTCGTGGGGGGGTTGCGCCACTCAACCAGTAGATACAAGATATTTTCTGGGAAAAGTTGCTGTAGCAGGGCTACAAACAGAGCTAAACTTCTCCATCTCATTTTGGGGATACATATTTTACAACCTTAGGAACTCGTGGACGCTCACAGGTTTCTGTAGAAAATACATTTGTAGAATTTTTACTGCACTTCCTCTACACTTTTATCCAATTGAGGTGTTTATGCAGCACAGTCAGATTAGATACAGACCTAAACCAATCCCCCCACATCCAATTCAACCTGGCTAAATCCATTCCACTCTTTTGGAGAGTCTTGGATTTGTTTGCCTTCCCGAGGCAGTCTGGTTGTTTCTCCATGAGGGAATGGGAATAGACTGGACTTAGGCTTTGTGTTTGCTCTCTGCCCAAGGAGGAGCTTTGTGTGCTGCAGAAGACCCAAAATTCTGTTGCCAAAACTGATTTCTTCTTCATCTCCAGTTTGGTGCATTAGCAGAGTCTCCAAGGATAAACCACTGGGTTTCCAGCATGACTTTCCCCTGTTCTTTGCCAGCACTAAGGTAAATATATTTTAACCTTTGTTGGTTTTCTTTTCCCTTGTCAGTGATCAACCAGCACTTGCAGGAATTTCAGAGAAAGCAAGACAACAATTGATCTGAAACTTTATGATTCTG
Source organism: Edolisoma coerulescens (assembly GCA_013397115.1). Taxonomy (NCBI): domain Eukaryota; kingdom Metazoa; phylum Chordata; class Aves; order Passeriformes; family Campephagidae; genus Edolisoma; species Edolisoma coerulescens. Next base: position 118,455 of record VWZW01004014.1, on the reverse strand, counting down.
CCTGACATTATGCTCTACCTACAGACACCTGGAGCAGGTGACACAAGAGCATGTCCAGGCAGGTTTGGAATGGCCCCGGAGAGGGAGACTCCAGGCCCTCCCTGGGCAGCTGTTCCAGGGCTCTGCCACCTTCAGTGTACAGAAATCCTTCCACTCACTGAGGTGGAACTCCTTGTGTTTAGTTAATGTCCATTGCTCCTCTTCCTGTCCCTGGGCACTACTGAAAAGAGCCTGCCACCATCTCGACACCCATCTTCGAGATACCTGTATGTATTGCTGAGATCCCCTTTCAGCCTTCTCTTGTGCCAGTGGTGAAATTCCTGTGCCAGGAAGGGAGCCAGCACCAAGGCCTGACCTGGCAGAAGCTGTTCAGTTGTTGCAGCTGCACTGCTTTGGCAACCGTTTAGGTCATGTGTGTCCCGTGTCCCCCAGACTGGTTCCTTGGGATCAGCTGAGCTCCAGAGCCTGTGGCACACAGACCTCGGCAGGTAGGCCCGGAGCAGCCGAGGCCTTTCCCTGCCTCCAAGCTGGGCTGGTCCTGACGGCTCTCCTGAGACAGGCTAATGAAGCACCTCTGCACGTGAGCTGTGAAATTACAGCCTTTAAGAACCTCAGTTAACCATTTAACAGCCCCAGTGCCCTGTGGAAAACCCCAAAGCATTTGGCTGATGGGTGTTTGCCTTGAGCTTGTAGCTGAAAGGAGAGGAAGGACGGACTGCGGCCTCCACATCGCAGGGTAAGTTGGGGCAGAGCCGGTAGCGCAGGCCAGGCCTGCACTGCCCCTGCCTTTTGGGTCTTTTGGGGCTGTTGCTCATTGCATTCCTCTTTGCTGCTTAACCCTGGATTAATTTTCTATTGCACTGTGGCTCCTGAAGGCAGCATACTGCTAGCATTAAAAATAAAAATAAATCCATGCATCCATCCTGGTGTTTCACACCCAGGAAAATGCCTCTGGGGCCAGACTGAGTGGCATTGAAACTGCACCACAGCTGTGAGGAGCAATGTCCTGCTGCCCTTTCCAAGCACCCAGGGGTAACAGGCACCTGTGCACAGTGTGTGTGTGTGCTGGATGGCCCAGGGCAGTTTCCATGGCTCTTTGTGTGCAGTAGGTGTCATTAAAAACTCAACATTTGCCACCCTGCCTCAGCTGGAGCACTGGGTGGTTACAGCTCTCCAGTGCAGTGGGATCAGGAGCGGCCTGGTGTGATGGACTTAACTTTTCTTTCTGCTCCAGAAAGGAGCAGAAAGATTTTGAGGGAGATCTGGGTGTCCTTTCTCTGGTTAGAGATACTGGTCATGAAATGTGTTATGTCAATGTGTCCGTGCCAGCCTGAGACATCAAATCGGATTGGAAAATATTTTCTATGAATGTTTTATTCCAACCTCTACTTCTACCACCTTAATAGTGGGGATGGGGGAAGTGAAAGAATGGTAAAAATGCAAGGATCTTATGGGGCCAGAGTAGGCCAGCCAATGTTTCTTCCTTCATTTTTACTTTAAAACATGGCTTTTCCCACTGTTAGGTTACCTACAAGACCAGCAATCCCAAACCTGCTCAGTTTTTGTATAGACTGACTCAAGAAACATAGAAGAAAACAGTACGGCAGCAGCTAAAAGTCTGAGTCAGAAAAATTGGTAAAATCCAATATTAAGATGTAAACTGAGCAGTGCACATCTTCCTCTGTATAACAGATCTGAACTATCTTTGAACAGCTGCAAATTCAGATGAGCCTGATCCTTTCCCCTCTTCATGAGGTGGGGATGAGAGGGGTGTGCTGATCTTTTCTCTCTGGGTGCAAGGGAATGGCTTAAAGCTGCATCAGGGGAGCTTCAGGCTGGATGTCAGGGAAATGTTCCTCCCTGAGAAGGTGATCTGACAGTGAAAGCTCCCCAGGGAAGTGGCACCAAGCCTGATGGTGTGCAAGGAGCACTTGGATGACATTCTTTGATACACAGGTTAATTTTTAAGCTGTCCTTTGTGAAGTCAGTAGTTTGACTTGATGATCCTCATGGGTCCCTTCCAGCTCAGGATATTCTGTGCAGTTGAGTCCACTTTGAATAACCAAACATTCCACCCAGAAAGAACTAAGGTGTGCAGTGGAGTTTGTTGTGGCTGACTCAGAAATTGCTTATCTCCACATAAACCCCAGCTGCTGGGATATCAAGCAGCAGGAAATGGGTCCAGAGCGTTCACTGCAGCTTTGCCATCTTTCCTTGCACTGATAACAGTCTTGTTTCAAGCTTGGATTAATTTCTCACCCATTCTTTCTACTGAGGGCATGGAGATTACAGAACCATCGTCTCATTATTAGTAATTACTACTGATTTCATAACTAGTAGAGACAGAGAGAAAAATCCTCATTCTGAGTAACATGCACATTAAGAGGACAGAAAAGATGAAATTTGAGTGACGAAGATTATAATTCTTGTTTTTCATGGGTGAGACACAAGGCAAGAAAATCAATTGATTTCTCCCCTTCCCAAAATCATATGGATGGTGGACGATTTTTTTATTAGTGGCTTTGGATGCCTAACAAGGCTTCTGAAATGTCAGCAGAGTCCAGACTCTTAGTCCTTTGTCTGAAAAATGTGTTTTGAAGAATTTCCAGCCTGATTTTTCTAGTTCTCCATATTTTTTTTTTGTACTTCATTAACATCCATGAAATGCTCAGGTGTGACAATAACAGTAAATGAACCAAAATTGTCAACTTCTGTTAAACATCAGAGCTCTCAAATATAAAAAGAGTCCTAGAAATCTCCTGAAAGTTGGAACACAGTTAAAAGCTGGACACAATATCTGAGCTGCCACCTGGAAAAGCAATCAAGAATGTGGCTTTCTGTGGGCAAATCCAGCTCCCTCTGTTCAAATACATGAAAGCAGCACCTTGAAATTACTCTGAAGCTATAGTGATGTCATGAAAATGGAACATAAATTCCTCGGTTGATCTAGGTGGTCAATTGGTGTGAGATTTCATGTAAGCTTAGTTTTAATGCCCTTTGACATTTGTTTTGCAGTTTGGATTTTTTGAGGTTTTTTTCCTTCTTTTCTTAAGTCTCTCACAGAAAATCTTTGAAATCAGATGCTGTGTGAAATTCAACCCCTTCTGGGTTTAAATTCATATATGCATCTACATATGGATATTTTTTTTTGGTGGACTACAACTATATAGAAATACATAGTCAATTAAAAAAGGTAATTGTCCTGGATGCTGAGTTTTTATGGTTTAACAGCTGATTTAAAACTGAAATTGGATTTCCTTCCACTTCCAGCCATTATCCATGGCGTAACTAAGCAACACCACCCTCATGTTATTGATGGGGCTGAGTGCACACAGATCTTGCTGACTGGGACAGGTGTAACTACACCCTTCTCTAACTGGTAAACCCTGGGTTTCACAGCACTGATTTCCTGCTGGTGCTGCAGATGCAGAAGCATTGATCTGGAGCTCTTTGGAGGTGTGTCCTTCACTCTGATCTGTGCCTTTTCTGGCAAAGCCTCCCTTTTTTTCTCTTCCATGTCTCTTCCTCAATCACTTGTTTCCAAAACTACATTTCTGAGTACAATTTAGTCCTGCAGCAGAAGTAGCAGAGCTGGAGGAAGAAACTCAACCCAATAAAGGTTTGCACATGAAATGTGGCAGAATTAAGGCTGATGTGGCTGTAAATATTTCTTAGATGGGCAAAGGAACTGGTGAAGGGTCTGGAGCACAAATCTCATGAGAGGAAGCTGAGGGAGCTGGTGGGGGCTCAGCCTGAAGAAAAGGAGGCTCAGGGGAAACCTTCTCACCCTTCACAACTCCCTGACAGGAGGGGGCAGCCAGGTGGGGGTCAGGCTCTGCTCTCAGGCAACCAGTGATAGGACAAGAATAAATGACCCTAAGTTGCACCAGGGGAGGTTTAGATTGGATATAAGGAAAATTTTCTTTATTGAAAGGGTTGTCAGGCTCTGGAACAGGCTGTCTAGGGAAGTGGTGGGATCACTGTCCCTGGAAGTGTTCAAAAATGTGTGGATGTGGCACTTGGGGACATGGTTTAGTGGTGAACATGGTGGTGCTGGCTTAATGTTTGGATTCAACGACCTTTTTGATTTTTTCCAACCTTAATGATTCTGTGATTCTTTGGAATCAGTGTTGACACAGCAGGAGCTGCCACAGATGTGGAGACGGCAGCAGCAGCTCTAGGTAAGGCCTGTGGGGCTGTCTTGGGAGAGCTGGGAAGGTGGGAAGGGAATTAATTGATGCTTCCAAGCACGTCATGGAGCACCACTGGCTTTCTGAGCAGGGCCAGCTCCCCGCAGCAGTGTGTGGGGGCTGTGTCATGGTGGTAGCTGTGGGAGGGGAGGAGAGAGTGTCTGTGTGAATTGATGGCCTGAAAATGCATTTCCACGTGTGGATTTGGGCTGGAGCTGTTCTGCTCCACTGCTCCACCTCAGGTTGCCTCAACATAGTGCTTGGCAGGCAGATTAAAATATTAACTTTAAAGACTGTCGAGGGATGTCAGTTAAAGGTGCTAAAGAAAAGCCATGTGCTGCTTCCTTAGAGTCAGGATGGATATCCAAGGGTGACCACAAAGCCTTGGCATTGCAGGGGTTTGAGGGCTGTGCCTCTCCCCCAGGAAAGAGCAGTTAGGGAAATTTAATTGTGTATCTGCTTGCACTGCGGTCAGTGGTGGCATTCCCAGGCTCAGCAACTGCTTATGTACTGTGGAATGATATCCAGAATTCATCCTCAAGGACCTGCCTTAAAAGAGGGAAGGATGTAGACACTCTACTAAATATCAGTGGGATCCACAGAAGAGGTCAAGCTAAGACAAAACACATTCCCAGGATAAGGTCTATCTGTCTGAAATTCTGACCTGAGTTTTCTAAGCCCAGTAAATGGATCCTAATGCAAAATTCCATGCTGGCTAAATGGATTTCAGTTAATTTTCTGCTATGAAAGCATTTTGATTTTAACAATAGCTGTCACTCCCAATATAATACAGAAACAGTTTAGTAATATAGGCCTTAAAACACTACTCTGATAAATATTTATGTTACTTATTTTAAGTTAAAAGCTTGGTTATGAATTGTTTTCATTCCAGCAGTGTAAACATCCTTCTAGAGTCTGCTCTGTAATGTTGAGTTTGAAGTCGCTTTCCCTATTTGCCTTCTCTTATTTTATCAGTGCAAAAATATTCCGTAGTGGAGTCTGATAAAAGTATTTCACTGTACAAATGCCCTTCTTTTCTGTACAATACAGAAGGGAAAAATAATGTTAGGTACTTTTTTGCAGTCAGCAAAAAAGCATCAGTTCTTTGTCAGATTTTAATTTAGTTTAAACAGAAATTTGAATACGTGAACATAAAACACAGGCTTTCTGTGCAAGGGGCATTTTCCTGGTGATAAATGGATTTTGGCTCTTGTTTAGTTAATGTTTTATGCTTATTTGATAAAGGAAAGCCTTATAAAATGAGAAACAAAAGCTATTTAAGGTGTGTGAAGTGAGGTATCAGCACAAATAGCTTCAGCTCTGAATTGACGAGCAGTAATAGATAAATAACTGGATATGGGGTTTGAACTGGAATCCCAGCCATATTCTTGTGGTGAAAGGGAAGGATTTGAATGATGGCAGCAGAATGCAAGCCAATCCAGTATCATCAGAGTCTGAAGTGGCTGTAGAAATTCAGGCAGTCATTTAATAAAAACACCTCTTTTACTATGGAGGCTGTAAATTATACAAGCCTGTCAAGTTACAGCTCTGCCTTTGTGCCCAGCACGATTGTAATGTTCTCAGTCCATAATTTAGAAAAGGATTAAAGTTCTCCAATGCTCTGCTGTTTTTACAATGTTTTGGTGATAATAAGATTACCTCAGCCTCCCTCTCTCATGTGAAAATGTCTCTAAAAAGACATACCATATTTGAAGGTGGGGTTTTCTCACACACAGATGCATATATTGGAGAGGGAGAAAATACATGACAGTGCTGTCTGGCATCAAACTCTTATTGTGGGGCTGGAGATGCCTCATTACTCATGGATGCTGAAAGCATGCAGCTGATGTATGGATTTGCTCTGTAAAAGTGCTACTGAGCCTTTAAGGTCATGTCAGCAAGGTTTCTGTTTATTAAAGAAAACGTTTCAAAAAGAGTTTTTAAAAAGCTTGTGAAAAAGCAGAGATTTTAGAGGACCTATTCCTTGGAAAGCCAAGTTTCTTTAATTACCAGGGATAATTACTGGATAAACCTCAGGAGGACAAAAATACTACCAGTGTTGTCTGTCAGAAAGTAAGAGCAAACTAGATTTTCTACCTGAATTAAATCATGCTTTTAGAAGCTTGGTGTCAGTGGGTATTCTGGAGAGGGCAGAAAATTACACAGGCTCTGCTGGTGGTCTGGAAATTCCCTATTTTCAGCTGTAGGAAGCTCTGACTTCTCTCAACATCTGCCTCAGCACATCAGGTCTTCAGTTTGCCACTGGGCTTAGAACTTGGCTGCTGTGCCCTTTAGGGTGAGGGGGTATCTTCTTTTTGAAAAAAATGGGAAAATATTCCCCTGACAAGTTTGTGGTTTGGGTTTTTTTTCAAAGATGGCACCATGAAGCCACCCAGATATTTGGCAGAGGTCCTGTGGAGGACAGATTAGACAGATTAGATTTTTTAGCAAAAGTGCTGGAGAGTCAGGCAAAGATGCACGGAAGACAAAATTTGTCATATGCTGTTTCAGTATTCCTCTGATTATCTCTACTACATACCAGACATACTTAGGTTTCAATTTCCTTGCAAAAACTCGTGTTAATAGCATTTGCTTGAATTATTTAAGAAAAGGAGAGGATTCTAGAAGACATCAAAGCCTGAGTCCTCACCTACAGTCAGAGTCCACAGCCTGTATTATACAGGGACAAAAGGGCCACAAAAAAAGACATTAAATTCTTTGTCTTCTAAGACCCAGGACCAGGCAGCTCCCCTGAAGTCAGTCATGAATTCAGCTATGAATGACCCCAGAATGTCATTCTGTCAGGAAGGCTTGACTATCATCCATGGACATCTTGATCATGCCTCCCTTCACCCTGCTGCTGTGAGGAGGAACTGAACAACATGAGCAAGCTGACTCAGAGGAGGGTTAGGCTGGCTATCAGGAAAAGGTTCATCCCCCAGAGGGTGGTGGGGCACTGAACAGGCTCTCCAGGAAATGGTCCAGGGGGAACTTCCTGGGATCAGTCCCTGCCCGTTCCTCTGGTGCCATTGCTGGGCCCCCTGGAGCAGAGCCTGGGCCCTGCTCGGAGCCCTCCCTGCAGACAGGGACACCCAGGGCTGAGGGCCCCTCTCAGCTGGGGCTCCTCTCCAGGCTGAACAGCCCCAGCTCCCTCAGCCTTTCCCTGTCAGAGATGCTCCAGGCCCTAAATCATCTCCGCAGCCTCCCCTGGCCCTGCCCCAGGAGCTCCCTGTCCCTCCTGTCCTGAGGAGCCCAGGACTGGACCCAGCACTCCAGATGTGCCGCACAGGGCTGGGCAGAGGGGCAGGATCACTCCCTGACCTGCTGGCAATGCTCTTCCCAATGCATCCCAGGACACCATTGGCCTTCTTGTCCCCCAGGGCACTGCTGGCTCATGATCAGCCTGCTGTCCATCAGGACACTCAGGTCCTTCTCAGCAGAGCTGCTGGCCAGCAATCCTGGGCCATGTGCTCTGGAATGGCCCTGCTTGAGCAGGGTTGCGGGACCAGATGACTCCCTGTGGTCCCTTTCTACCTCAACCTGTCTGTGATTCTGTATGAAGGGAGGCTGAGGGCACTGGGTTTGTTCTACCTGGACAAGACTCAGGTGGGTCGGTGCAGACTTCTCCTGGCTAAAGGGGAAATTTAGAAAAGGCAGAACTGGATTCTCCTCAGAGCTGCATGGAGAAGGGACCAGAGGCAAGGGGCACAGGTTGCAACAAGAAAAATTCTGATTTTTGACTGGGAGAAGTTCTTCCCTGTGTGAGTGGTGCAGCACAGAAGCAGGAGCCTAGGCAAGATGAGGGATAACCATGCTTGGAAAATGTCCAAGCTTGACTGGATAAGGCCTTGTGGGATCTCATCTAGCTTTGGAATTAGCCCTGCTGTGAACAAGGGGTTGGACTACAGACTTCCAGAGGTGCTTCACCACCTGAATTGTTCAGTCAAAACAGTGCTGAAGTCTCAAAGTTCATGCAGGCTGTTCCAGCTTCTCCAGAGCCACTTTCCACCTCGTGTTGCTGCTCCAGGGGTTGCTTGGCTGGCGTGTGCATCTCATGATATCATGAGGAAAAGAAAACTTGCCTAGTCCCCCTGGCTATTCCTGAATAAAATGTTGTTTTTCCTAAACAGTAAACTAGGAAATTATAAAATCAGCTCAATTTTGTGTATTTCCTTGTCATCCCCCCCCACCCCCTGCTTCCCTCACCCCAAATCTCTTGAACACTTTGTTCAGTCAGCCTCAAGTTTCCTAAAAGGACATTCTACCCTGAGTTAATATCATGCCTGTGAAAGTTCAGGCTGATTATTTTTCCTCTAGAGAGGGAGTCAAAATTGGGCTTATAATGGAGGTCTTGTTTCAAACAACGATGAAAGAATTTAGCATTTCTGACATCAGTGGGGTGGCACAGGCGTGGAGTCGCATGCGAGCAGGCGGGGGGAGCTGGGCTCTTCTCTGCTCCACTGGTTTTGTGAAGGACTCTTTCACTGGTGGAGGTTTATCCAAACCCACCTAAACACATGTACATATTTATTTACTAAAGCAAACCAGGCTACAAATAGGACGAAAACCCGCATTTAAACATCCCTACAAGCAGCCCCTCCACAACAAAATCTTTCTCCAGCCCTGCTTAAGAAAAAGCCTGGGAGAGTTTCTTTTCCTCAGGCTTTACAACTCATTGTTTTCCACAAAAGCACCCCTCTGCTCTTCCAAGAGTAAGGATAATTTTGTGGCTAGAGCATATGACTAGGACTTGGGGTTTTCTTCCCAGCTGTTGCACAGACTTCTTGTGTGTCCTTGAGTAAATCTGATTAATCTTGCTACACATCTGTAAAATGGATGCACTGCTCTTTCTCCTCATTTGCAGAAGCTGCTGCCAGCCTTTTAGACCTTTACAAGTCAACTGAATAGAAATGGAAAGAAATCGGCATGAAAATTTTGTGTACAGGCGCTTATCGAGGAAATAGTGGGTGTCTTTTTTTTTTTTTTTGCCAGCATATATTTGACAGAGTTTATTAATTCTGTACAAGGTTGGCTGCAACATTTGTATCTAGAAAGCTTATGGGTTTTTCCTTCCAATCTGAAGGGGATGTTTCTTTGAGTTACCCTTATTTTTTTAAAAATGAAAATGAGAACACTAGAAGTTATTTTTTTAAATGAAAAAGAGAAATGCTCATTTTGTCAGTATTATGTATTATTTTTAAAGGGGGAAGTAGATCTTCCCAGCCAGCTCTAAGCCACAGGTTTTATGGGGAATGCAATGCCATTGTGGCTGAGTGCAGGCACACTGAGGGCTGGGAAGTGGCTGGAGACAGGAACATCCAGCTCCATCCCCACATGCTGGTTCAGTGGACAGACAGGCAGGATTTTCCCATGAGGTGGGGGAGTCCCCATCCCCGGAGGTGTTCAGAAAATGGCTGGACTTGGCACTCAGTGCTCTGGGCTGGGTGTCAAGGTGGTGGAAGAGGCCAAAGGTTGGAGCTGCTGATCTTGGAGGTGTTTTCCAACCTTAATGGTCCTGTGATTTGTTTTACCCTCAGGGACAGTGTGCAGTTCTGTAATCACCACCCACATCTGAACCCTGCTGTGAGGAGAGACAATTGCCACCTTCCTGTGGTTGTCTGTCACACTCACCACCCCTGTCCCTTGAGTACTCCACAAATACTGAAGGAAATACGTCCAGGAAAAGGCATCTACCACCACAGGTATTTTCTGCCTGAGAGCTGAAGTTACGAAGGTGTCTCCAGATATGTGGTGTCCTTTTAGGGTTAAACCTGGCTTTAATTGGACAGAGTCACATATGTAGAAAAAGCAATATAGGATCAATATATTCAACTCTCTGCATTTTAAAGAGTATAAAAACAACAATTCATTATGGGCCAGAGTTTTTCAACTGCCTGGTCAAGGTCTGTGCCTTGCTCCAGCTGTTCATAATGGGATACCTCGGAGGGACTTGGTTTTCTGTGTGCTGAATATTCACAGCTGAAACAGAATTCTTCTGACAGTGGGGCTCCTTTCAATTAATTGAGATTAAATTTTGAAAATAGTATGCAGAATTACCAACTGAATTGAAATATCAATAAAGATAAAAATAATTCTGCAATTATTCTAATTTTCAATTTATGTTTTCCCTTCCAATTCTTTTAGAATAATTTTATCAGGCATCATGTGGCTGAAAACATTAGTGAAAAATGGGAGCAGCTCAGTAGAATCATGAGATTTTTAAAAAAGTTTTTAAAATGAATTTTTAAAAATTATAAACCACTTACAAAATGGCAAGTCTTAAATTTTGCATGTTTGTGATAGTAAATTCCCATTCATTTTGTCAAACTGGGATCTGCACCCTGAACTTTAAAGCAAAAGAAATATTGCCAGTGCCAAAAGTTCAGGCAGCAAGTATTTACGGGAGTGGCTGAAAAATGAGATTTAGGAAGTAGTTCAAGTTCTGTTCACATTTTTCAGTTTTCATTCATCTCCTGTTACATTTCTAAGCTTTCTCATCATCAGCAAGCACAGATGATTCACTGAAAGAATACGAGTGAGTTGCTTATGTCACCGCATATCTCCAGGAGCTGGAAATTTAAACAGAAGAGTATCATGGAGTCATGATAAATCCCCTGCATTGGCAAAGTTAATTCACTGCAATGTGTACCTGTCTCTGTTTTTAACAATTTAACCCAGTACTGTACAGAGATGATCCTATTCCTGCTGACAGTGATTACAGAGTTGTGCAGGAGCAAGATGGGAACATGGAGAAAGGCACAGAGCTGTGTCAGGGGAGGGTTAGATTGGATATCATGGAAAGGTTCTTTCCCCCAGAGGGTGGTCAGGCACTGAACAGGCTCCCCAGGGAATGGTCACGGACTCAAAGCTGACAGAGCTCCAGAAGCTTTTGGACACAATTCTCAGGCACAGAGTGGGATTGTTGGGGTGCCTGTGCAGGGCCAGGAGGACTTGATGATCTTTGTAGGTCCTTTCCAACCCAGGATATTCTGTGATTCTATGATTCCAGGCATGGTTTTGTGACAAAAATCCCGACTGAAATGTGTGTGTCATGGGTTAGATTCTGACTCCAGATTCGGGAGGTGATTTGTGTGCTTTGCATTCCCACAGGCTTCTTGTGTGAGCCTGGGCTGTCAGCCCTCTCAGGTGGTACCTTCCTGCTTTGCCTATGGTGACAGCCACCTCTGTTCTCACAGCAGGTTTTCAGGATCATGACAGTTCCTTTCTGAACCATTCCTAGCTTTTTAATGTCCTCTGAACGAGCCCAAACAGTAGCAGCACATCCTCCTGTCAGACACTGAGAGACATTGCTGATGTGTTGAGCCCAGATGTGCAAAGCTCACCACACCAGCAGATCCTTCACCCAGGTGGAGCCCCAGGGAACCCATCTGGGTGCTGTAATACTCCCAGGGCCTTTTTCCAGCATCAGAGGCTCACAACGTTTTAGACTTTTCCTTATTTTGATGGCCAGCAACTGCCAGGCCTGGAATCTGTTTGTTTCTTTATCAAGCAGGCTAATAAATGGTGCTGCACTGCTAAATCTGTCTAATTCAGCATCTCATGATTATATCAGCCTGTCTTAACCCAGCCAAGTATATTTACATGAAATAATGGAATGAGTTTTGCAAATTTCGCCCCCCCCTTTTTTTATATATTTTAAGTGACTGTCTAGCCAAGTTCATTTCCTCTCCTGTCTGATCTCCTCTCTGAGATATATTATCCCACTTATTAGAAGCCAATAGCACTGTGCTTTGCTTTTCTTCCACCCTCTCAGAAGAAGGAGCATGCAGGGGATGCTTGGATTAAGTGAGTGGGGCACCCCAGAGCTGGGATTCCTTCTGAATGAGCTCACATCCTCTCTCCGTATGATAAGAGGAATGCCGTTTGCATCCCGGAGCTTGCTGCATAAACACACACACACACACACACACACACTTGGACGGGGGAGCATTTAGCCTAAGCAGAAACTGGGATATCCAAAAGATCTCAGGGACAGGGGATCATCTGCCAGCCCTCTGCTCGGACAGACTGCGGCCACCTCTTGGTGGCCGTGGTCCCTCATTCCCGGTGAAATCCAGCCCTCCCGGGAGGGGGAGGGCAGAAGGGGAGAGGAGATGAGATGACAGATCCCTGTTTGCATTCTTCAGAGGGAGCAGCTGCAATTGTCTTACTACAGTATGTCAACATGAAATTATGACAAATCAGGCCGGGATGGACCGGCAGATGAAAACAATAAGGAGGAAGCAGAGCAGAGGGAAGCTGGGAAGAATGAACGACACCTAAAACTCAAGAGGCCTTTACCATCCTGGTGGGAAATGCCTTTGGAAATGTAATAGGGCTGTAAGAGGACTGAAGTCTGTAGGTATGCCTGGAAATGACTCCAGGAGCATATGCTGAGTTTTCGGGTTTGTTTAAATCTGCCCCTAAAATACTTCTCCTTTTTTTACATTCCATAGGAACCTTTCAAAAATTAACTTGAGAGCAGCTGGAAAAGGCTAGTCTGACACCTTTTCTTGTGAATGGGACGCAGTCAGGATTCTCACAGTGCCAGCTCAGCACCCAACACTCTCACACTCTATGTGATGCCAGGCTTTGACCTTGGCAAAGGTAAGGAAACCTCTCTGGCCTCCACAGTTACACAGTTTCCTTTTATTTCTTTACTTTCTCATTTAAAGTAGTGCTGCTTGGTAGCAAAGGGAGAACTACCAAGAGCAAAGCTTCAGCTTCCTGTCTCCTTTCTATCTAATGGAAGTTCTTGAAATGGGATGCAATGAATGTTTCCTTTATTAAAAACTGAGCCTTCTCCAACCCACACAGTTTCACAACACTTGATAGAACGCACATTTTTCCAGTTTCTTTCTTTTTTTTTTTTTTTTTAACAATATCCAACAATTAAAAATAAGTCACTGAAGGGGCCATATTCAGCATTAATGTAATTGGGAGCAGTTTCCTCTGATCCAAATAGGAGATGCATTTACTTTTACCAGAGCTGGATCTGCCAGCCTGGGGACACCTCAGATTTAGGATCATCACCAGTGTCTGCTAAGAGTGGCTTATAAACTTCCTCAGGTTTGTGAGTCTATCAATTTAGTGCTGTGCTGCAAAAGAAAGAGAAAAGGCAGTGAACACAGAATTTTCCCCTAAAAGCTGGCTTTCTTTCCCTCCACCCAGGTTGTGCTGCCTCTCTGCTTGCTGCAGCTGGCTGGCACCTCTGAGGAGTCTGCCACGTCACACCTTGCTGGAGTCGGGGAGAATGTGGTGGGTTTGCTCTGGAGGGTGGAGGGTGCATGAAAATATTTTCTGTGGTTTCAGTTTGCATGTCTGCATGGAAAAGTCTAGGGAAATGTAATAGGTATGAATCCAGGAGGATCCACAGAAATATGTGAGGACAGATTTCAAGGAAACGAGTGAAAACCCCCCAAAACCTTTTCAGGGGAACATATATTCCCAATAAGCTTTCAAAATCTGTAATAATTTTTTTCTATTAAATTCCACAGGAGTTTTCCATAGATTTGGTTCAAACCTCCCCTTTCCTAAGCTCTAAGCCTTACATTTAAATGAACTGAGAGAGCTTTGCTCTGTGCTCCCTCATTACATCTCTCATCAGTGGAACTTTTCTAAGTGCTCTGAAACCCTTTTGTGCTTGCACTGCTTTTCTGAGACAGTGGGAAGTCCCTAGGCTTGGAGTCTGAGTGAAAGAGCTGCCTTTCCCCTGGTAATCTTTAAAACTTCAAGTAATGTGACAAACATATCCTGCAAGATCATATCCTTCCTGTTGGGTTTGTTCCCATCAGGGCACAAACTGTTGTAACTGTTCTGCAGATCCACGGCATCCATCTTCTCCTGGAGATCAGCACAGGAAGGACAGGGAGCTGCTGGAGCCAGTCCAGAGCAGGAACACCAAAGGGAGAAGAGGGATGGAGCAGCTCTGCTGTGAGGAAAGGCTGAGGGAATTGGGATTGATGGAGAAGAGAAGGCTTTGGGGTGACCTCATTGTGGCCTTCCCGTGCCTGAAGGAGACCCACAGGAAAGATGGAGAGAGACTCTTGACAAGGGCCTGGAGTGACAGGACAAGGGGGAATGGCTTCTCACTGACAGAGAGGAGGTTTAGATTGGATATTGGGAAGAAATTGTTCCCTGTGAGGGTGGTGAGGCCCTGGCACAGGTTTTTCAGGGAAGCTGTGACTGCCCCATCCCTGGCAGTGTCCAAGGCCAGGTTGGACGGGGCTCTGAGCAACCTGGGATAGTGGAAGGTGTCCCTGCCCATGGCAGGGGGGCAGAATGAGATGATCTTTAAAGTCCCCTCCAACCCAGGCCTTTCTGTGATTCTTTTTCCCTGGCCTGAATGAGGCAGAAACAGAAATATGTGCTGGGAAGCTCAGCTGAAACACTGGAAGAGTTGCAAGCTCTGAAAGGCAGGAGCTATGAAATGATTTTATACAGCCTATCTAGAAAGCACCTTGCAACGAAGGAACAGGGTCAACATCGCATTTAAAAGGTCAAGTGTCCTTAGTTTGACCTTATGTCCTGCCTGCTTGGCTATCACAAGATACCAGAATCCAAAGGATTTTTGCGTGTCACCTCCCTAAACTGTTCCTGTATTTTACTGTGATGATTTAATGTAAAAATACACAAGACTAAAGACAGAGCCCTTACCCTGCTGTGTACCCTAATTCTTGAACTTTTCCCCCACATGTGCTCTTGTTCCAGAGCTGGGAATCTCCTTTGCTGTGTGGGGCTCTGCACCAGCAGGCAGAGTCGTGGTACTTTTGCCATGAGTTTGTTCTGCACACGAGTGGTAAATCTGGTGCTCCAGGGAGGTGTAGAAAAAGAACAACTGCACTGTGTATGAGAGGCAGTCACAAGGCAGAGGCTTCCTGTGCCCACCTGAACCCTGCTTGATGCTGAATGAGGCACGTGGGTGCTCCCAAAGAACAGAGACCAAGCAGAACTGAAATCTCGAACCCAGCCTCCAAAATACACCCTTGGTACAGTCCCGTGACGCTGAGTGTGAGATCGCTGTGGAATCAGCCCCTCCTGACTGCCGGGAACTGAAGCACAGAAGCACTGAATGACTTGATCAGACACAGGAAACCTCAAGGACCCAGGAGCTGCCCCCTTTATAGAAGTCTCTGTAGTGGTGCTTTACCATAAAACCAAGGCTCTTCTCAGAACAGTTTTCCCAGGGCCTTGCACTATGTGTTGCGGACTTTTACTGTAACGAAGTTGATTTAAAAATAATGACTTTTTTCTTCTGAAAGTGTGACAGCAGCAGAGGGGAAGCCTTGCACAAGTGTAGGTGAAGAAATGAGAATGTGCAACCAGAGAATAGGTGTTTATTCCACCACACTTTCTGTTTTGCTTAACAGTACTAACTCCCCTTTACTTGCGAGCACTGAGTGCATCAGTGCCTTTTGCTTTCAATTTGAATCACAAGTAATTTTAATCTGATTACGATCTCACAAGGCACCTACCCACTGCATTCCACACCTTTGTGAGCAAATTCCTAGTTCCTAATGATTACAGAATCATAGAATATCCTGAGTTGGAAGGCACCAATAAGGATCATCAAGTCCAGCTCCTGGCCCTGCACAGCACCAACCCCAAGAATCACACTGTGCTTGAGAGTGTTGTCCAAACCCTCCTGGAGCTCTGGCAGCCTTGGGGCTGTGACCATTCCCTGGGGAGCCTGTTCAGTGCCCCACGACCCTCTGGGGGAAGAACCTTCTCCTGATATCCACCCTAACCCTCCCCTGCCACAGCTCCAGCCATTACCTTGGGTCCTGTCCCTGGTCACACAGAGCAGAGATCAGGGCCTGCCTCTCCTCTTCCCCTTGTGAGGAAGTTGTAGCTTCACACCAGCTCCAATGAGACACAGCTCCAGTCTTGCCTCTTTATTCCTTGCTCTGCCCCCATAACTAACTCTGACTTTTTGTTCCAGTCTTTATCTTGCCTGGTTCACTCCTGCTGCCTCTTTCTTGGTCTCCTGACCACTGCTCTCTGTTTCCTCCCTGTGCTGCAGTGGCAGCCAGACCTCCAAGCTGCCCCCAGAAACAGCCCTCGTTTCCCTTGGCGTGGCTCGGGCTGGTCAGCAGAGGCAGCCCCAGGGAAAGCTGGGGCCTCTTCCTGTTTTCCTGGTGAGACTTGAGGAGGGCCTTCTGCTCTCTTTGTGTCCCAGGTCCCAGGTGAGGGCTGTGAGGATCTGAATTCGGACTCTGAAATGTCACGTCAGAATTCACCACAGAGATACTTTTTTTTCAGGCATGGTCGAGGCGATCTGCCTTTCCACCTCTTCCTTCTTATAATCAGCTAAACTATTTTTTGCTAATGTCTAGGAAAAAATCAAACCAAGATTTTAACCTCAGGATATTCTTTTCCACTATGGACAAAGGTCTTGCCCAGGTAACACATCAACTCAGTAATGTGGCAAAGTGATAATTCACTGAAAGCAAGGTCTTATCTGCTAACAGCACTTACAACAAATCACTTTTCTGACTGCAGAGGAAGTGTGTATCTTACTTCTGGCTTCCCTCAGATGCTCAGAGCACTTTTATGCCATATTTCCACAGGATGAGATCTCTTCTGGTCACCTGTGGCAGCCTCCCATTCCCATCATGAGGGGACAGTGCCAGCATGCATCCAGGAGGGCTGAAAGAAGAAGTTAATTGTACTCTTACAGACTTGAGAAGATCAGTATCTTCTATTTTGAATGTTTTTAATCTTTAATTCTTTCCAAGCTTTGAAAAGCTTGATCAGGAACGATGACATAATTTGTGCTCAGCTTCCAGTTCCTATTGTCTCTGTGACCACCTGATTATTTGCTCTTTCTTGCTTGCAGCTGCATCTCTCCACCTTCTGTGGAGGAAACAGCTGCTACTTCTCTTTTCTGGAGCCAGGATGCTGGTACTTTGTGTCTCATTTGGTACATACTGAAATCAATTTGTTTAACACTGTAAGGAGGGATCCATCACCTTTGACAAGAGCAGAACTGAGGTAGCCT